>JACWRQ010000456.1:0-25695 GCA_014849955.1 Cryphonectria carpinicola | reverse complement strand
GGGAAAAAAAAGTATCTAAAAATGGGCCATAACCAACATCATCATGGGTCACCCCCCCCCCCCCCCCTACCACCACCACAAAAAAAAAAAAAAAAAAAAAGACATGACCGTTTGCAGAGACGGGGGGAGAATCTGGTCCTGTCCTTGCATATAGCGTTGGGTTTTTTCTTCCCCCTCAGGGCGCCAAAAGCAAACGAGAATCGAGGTTCACCTAGCTCCTGCGTCGTCAACACTCGATTTCGAGGGAAAGGGGGGGGGAAAAGGTCGTTCATTTCTTTCGTTCGGGAAGGAGGGAAAGGTAAAAAAAGGGGAAAGGAAAAGGGTAGGTCTGCATCATAGGCATTCAACTCCTTACCAACAAGTTCATTTGGAGTCAATGGGCAACTCGGGATTTGGGACAAGCAAACACGGGTTTGGGAGTCGGCGATCATTCCGGTTTACGGTCACGGACCAGGCCGACATTGTATTTCTAGTAATTAATTAAGCAAGGCGGCAGTAGTGTCTGAGGCTATACTCGCCGCCGTCTGTGTACCATATGGGAACTGAGATAACTGTTTTTTTCCTTTCACAATTTCATGGTCCAAAGTATGTCCATGATGGACTCGAATCTCTCTCTGCTGCGCATGCCTTGCCCGGAGGGAAGACAGGTTCATTCGTAGATTGATGGAGCAATGGATCACGAGACAAAAGACTCAGATAACGCACACACAAGATAGACATATCATCATATTTCATGCGTAGCAGACTGAGCTGACCGCCAGCCAACCTCCTCCTCTAGCCCTGATCAAATACAAAAGACAGATCCTCTCTCTCTCTCTCTCTCTCTTCTGACACAGCACCCACCCCTCACTCCATATGCCTCTGCTCAGAGACGATGCTCAGCAGCTTTCCCTCCCCAAGGGCCTTTTTCACGTTGGCCATGGTCCACTCCTCCATCTTGGCCATGGTCTGCACCGTCGACGTGCCCATGTGCGGGATCAGCAGGACGTTGTCGTTGGCCAGCAGGCCTGGATGGATCTGGGGCTCGTCCTCGTAGACGTCGAGGCCGGCGCTGGCGACCCGTCCCGAGTCGAGGGCCTCGACGAGGGCGGCCTCGTCCATGACGGCGCCGCGGGCCGTGTTGACGATGATGATGCCTTGCTTCATCAGGGCGAACTGGTCGCGGGAGATGATGTGTCTTGTATGTTGCTGTGTGTGTGTGTGTATATGTGTGTGTGTAGAGGACGGGCGGGTCAGCAAATCCATACAACTCTGCCGGGTGGTTTTGTTACAAAAGAAGAAAAAAAAAGGTCCAACTTACATTGAGCGGCAGGTTCAGGCTCAAGACGTCGCTCTCCCGAAGCAGCGTCTCAAAATCCCTATACTCCGCCTCACACTCCCTCTCCTGCTCGGGCCGCAGCCTCGTCCGGTTGTGGTAGCGGACCTTCATGCCAAAGGCGAGGGCCTTCTTGGCCATGTTCTGGCCTATGCCGCCCATGCCCAGGATGCCCAGGACTTTGCCCTGCGGGTCCTGGCCCTGGGCGGGGGTCTCGTCGGGGCCGGCGCCGCGCCACACGCCGCGGCGCAGGTTGCGGATGGAGAGGACAAAAAGAGAGTTTGCTACCCTTAGATACAGCCCGTCGTCGTCCCTCGTTGCGGCTCTTTGATCACTACCAAGGGAAGTGGCCTCGATCTAGATCTTTTTTATACATACAATTCAAGCCGTCAGCGAAGAAGATCTCGTCCAAGAGAGAGCAGAGAGAGAGAGAGAGAGAGAGCACAATCACAGATTACACATATCAAGCATCATCATCCCCCGAGGTTATATACATACATATCAACAACTGGTAACAACAACGACAACAACGATAAACAACAAAATGCGATATAGGCGTCGATTAGCGCACGGGAGGATGTTTTAGATTCCCATGACGTTTTGTTTCGGGATCCGCCATCGCCAATCGCGACTCGGAAAGGAGACCGTCGAGGTTGGCATGATTGGATGGGACCGAGAAGGAGTAGTCATGCAGATGGATTGCGTGCCTCGGGATGGAACAGGACAGGAGGATTGTGTGATGTCAAGAGGTGTAGGTGTGTGTGGGAGCATGTGGGAGAGAGGGGGAGAAAAGACAAAAAGAGAGAAAGAGAGAGAGAGAGAGTACTGAGTGGAGATACGAGACGGTATCGGCATTGCACACACACATCACATTGAAAGGAGGGGTGATGTGGTGTGTAATCTAGCACCGGGCACCGAGAAGACCGCAGTGCCGAGCAGTGCCCAAAGTAACATCTTTCTCCATCCTCCAATGCAACGCGGTAAGTAACAGTTATCTGGGGGGTGAGAGGGGTTTGGTATATCTGCAGAAGGAAAAGGGGGGGGGGGGGCGCAAAGAGGGGAGCAAGAACCTCGTACATGAAAAACCCCGAGTCACCGAGTGACTCTATCTCTCGCTCTCGCTCTCGACCGACTCTGGAGTGTTGGGCATGTGTGTAGAGATAGCCATCATATACATGCACATGAATATACATGTACGTGTGTCTGTGTGTTTGTGTGTGCTTGTTTTATATATATGATATATACCCACGACAATAACGGCATATGGGGGGGGGGGCACAAGTAAATGGAAAATAAAATAAATCAGGAATAGAATCAACTTACAGAAACTGGCCCAGCACGAGACACGTTTTAAGACATACAAAGTACTGTATAGTATATCTGTTGTTGGATAGGTCGTGTATAGAGAACAAGTGGATGGCGTGCAAGGGGGGAAAAAATAATAAATTTGTCTGTTCTGGTCTAAAAAAGAAAGAAGAGAAGGAAAAGGAAGTGAGAGAAAAAAAAAAAAAAAAAAAAAAAAAGGGCAGTGCATACTGTGTGAGACTGAATGTTCATACTATCAAGGTTTGCATGTAACTATACTTAGGCATTCGGTCCGGGACTCCAAAGGATGATTCTGAATCAGACCTACTGTGAAGATACAATACTTCATTGTCTAGAGCTGCTGCTGTCCCTTTTCGATAAATTGGGGGTCACTCCGAGACCGCTCCGGCTAATCTCCACCGGACCGGCTCGATATAAGGCTCGACATAAATTTCTTTTCCAGGCCAGATAGTAACAGACATGAGACCTTCTTTTTTCGGCCGACGGGCACAAGATGGTTTACGACAACGGGGAGAAGCATACCAAGGCGGCAGCGAGCAGGGAACAACAGGTAACAAGAACAACAAGAAGAGTAGGAGTGTGACGATGGGCCTCGGTCTCACGGTATGATATGCTCTGGTGCTTGCGCAACCTTCGCTTGCTCCCTTGAAACGTCTCCCTTGTCTTTAGAAAGTCTCTCTCTTGTTCTACTACTACTACTACTACTCTTCAGGCTTCGGTTGACGAGCCAGTCCCCCATCGTCTCCTCCGCCCCATCTCGACCACTCCCTCTCTCCATCACGAGGCTCTCAAGAGTGTTGCTGCACTGAGCACGCTTATGTCTCCCTCCCTCACCCTATCTCTCTTCAAACGCCCTTTTTCCATCGTACGCGTGGGGGGGATATCAATGTATCAGAGTGGTATAAGTCGACCCAACGCCATTTTTGTTGAAAAAAAGCATGCTGTTGTTGCCCCTACCCCACCACGCACCCGATTCAATGCCTCCATTGCTCCCGACCAGTCTCCCAAATAAGAAAAGGAAAAGAAAAAAAGAAAAGAAAAAAATGACCAGGACAGGGAAAGCAAGGCTGAGTAAGATGCCAAACCATGTCCTGCAGGATCGTCGACATCATTATGCTGTTGAGAACATAGACTAATTTTTTTTGACCGTAACCCCCCATACCCCATAGCGTAATATCGCTCATCAGGTCATGTGATATTATGGCGAGCTACGTTGTTGAAAAATCCGCAGGCTCGCTATCTCTCTTTCTCATGTACACGGGGGCAGCGATGGTGTGTATACTGCTTAGTAGCGGTAGCTGAAGAGAAAAGAAAAGGAAAAAGTTAGCGACTCTGCTCAAAGGTAGGAGAAAGGAGGTGAATTGGTTTGGGGAAAAGGAGGCTGGGAGGGGGGAGAGAGAAGGGGGGGGGGGAAAGAGGTTGTCAACATACTGGTCGCTCTTGTAAGGACCCTCAACGTCCAGACCAAGGTACTCGGCCTGCACGGGGGTGAGCGCGGTGAGCTCGACGTTGACGTGGTCCAGGTGCAGCTTGGCGACCTCCTCGTCCAGGATCTTGGGCAGGACGTAGACCTTCTTCTCCAGCTTGCCGGTCTTGGCGAAGGCGATGTACTTCTCGCCAAAGGCCTTGTCCTCGCTCTTGTACAGCATGATCTGGGCCAGCACCTGGTTGGTGAAGGAGCAGGACATGACAAAGGAGGAGTGGCCGGTGGCACAGCCCAGGTTGACCAGACGACCCTCGGCCAGCAGGATGATGTGGCGGCCATTCTTCATCAGGTAGCGGTCGACCTGGGGCTTGATGTTCTGCACGCTCGCGGCGTTGGCCTTGAGCCAGGCGACGTCGATCTCGATGTCAAAGTGGCCAATGTTGCACACGATGGCGTCGTTGGGCATGGCCTCGAAGTGCCTGCTGACCAGGATGTCACGGCAGCCCGTGGTGGTCACAAAGATCTGGCCGAGCTTGGCGGCGTTGTCCATGGAGATGACCTGGTAGCCGGCCATGGCGGCCTGGAGGGCGTTGATAGGGTCGACCTCGGTGACGAGCACACGGGCGCCCATGCCGTGCAGGGCCTCGGCGCAGCCCTTGCCGACATCACCGAAGCCGGCGACGACGGCGATCTTGCCAGCAATCATGACGTCGGTGGCACGCTTGATGCCGTCAATCAGGGACTCGCGGCAGCCGTACAGGTTGTCGAACTTGGACTTGGTGACCGAGTCGTTGACGTTGATGGCGGGCACCAGAAGCTCGCCCTTCTTGAGCATGCGGTACAGGTGGTGGACGCCCGTGGTGGTCTCCTCGGAGACACCGTAGCAGTCCTTGAGCATCTCAGGGTACTTGTCGTGGACGAGGTGGGTCAGGTCACCGCCGTCGTCGAGGATCAGGTTGAGCTTCTTGCCGTCCTTGAAGGCAGTCAGCTGCTGCTCGAGGCACCAGTTGTACTCCTCCTCCGTCTCGCCCTTCCAGGCGAAGACGGGGACGCCCGCGGCGGCGATGGCAGCTGCGGCATGGTCCTGGGTGGAGAAGATGTTGCACGAGGACCAGGTGACCTCAGCACCGAGGGCGACCAGCGTCTCGATCAGGACGGCAGTCTGGATGGTCATGTGCAGGCAGCCAGCAATGCGGGCACCAGCAAGAGGCTGGTCCTTGGCATACTTCTGGCGGGTCGCCATCAGACCGGGCATCTCGTTCTCGGCCAGCTCGATCTCCTTGCGGCCAAAGGCGGCGAGGGACAGGTCGGCGACCTTGAATTTGTTGGCGGGAGCAGACATTGTCGGGAAAAAAGCTGGAAGTACCGGGGGGGGGGGGAAGAAAGGGAGGAGGAGATTGTAGACTCTGTTGGCGGGTAGAGCAATGGGTCAGCGCTTGTTGAACGAGGACTGCAGAACAAGAGAGAAAAAAGAGAAGACCTCAACTCTCTTTAAGTAGGAAAAGGGAGATAGATGACGGGAGAAGGAGGAGGAGAAGGAGCTTTTTCTAAGAACGAGACAAGCCGTTGGGGGGAAAGAAAACTCTGAAGCCTGTTCATGTTCGGTTCGGCGAGTTTTCCAACAAGTCTCCGTGCACACCTAACAGCTCCGAGCTTTGCTCACCAGTGTGGGGGGGGGGGACAACGCGGTAGGAATGGTGACCAGATCCTGCCAAGACAAAAGTTACTTACAGTAATTGATCCTGTCACAAGGATGGTTGAGGGCAATTGAAGAGAGAAAGTTGTTGCTTCAATTGCGGTTGAAGAGAACAAGAAAACAAGGGAAGGAAAAGAGAGAGAGAGAAAGAAAAAAAAGAAGAAAAAAAGGGACGTTAAGGGAGGGGGGGGGTCGTTCATGGAGGGGAAAGTCCCATTCTGCAAGCCCTTGGCCGCCCAAAACTCGACCCTGACCCACAAGCGTGCTCACCCCTGGCGGCCCTACTGGTTGGCTGGACACGCTGGACACGCTGGGCTGCAGTGGGACGCTGGGCTGTAGTGGGCAAGCGTTGCAGGGGGGAGGCATGGCTTTTGGGGGGGCCACGGGCGGGACCTTGGGCAAAAGATAATCCCCAAAAACACACCACCAAGCTACAACACAGAAGAGTACCATGTGTGACTGATTTGACCGAATGCATTCTCCTAGCACATATTTTGAACAATCATCTACTCTTTGTCTGTTACCATTGTAATCAATAGTCAGTCCCTCAAAATGTAGCAATATTTAGGCTGTTATAGTGCAACAAGGCATGATTTACTTATGTGGTATGATCAGTCAAAAAATTATGCGTACGGTGATGATGATGATGATATATGTAAAATTTGCAGTCGACTTGACGGCTCGTCTCTTGTATTGGCTGTATATATCCTCGCAAAGTACTTGTCTAGCCCTCTCTGCCCGGCAATGCCTGCCCAGCCTGGCCCTGTGACATCTTGCAGGATATCCATCATCACCACCTTGTACCATACCAACGATCCGTTATAATCCATCCATCCCCTTTATTTTTTCTTCTTCTTGCCTTTCCAGCATCTCTACATAACCTTGGGGAAGAGAGAGAGAGAGATCCATAGCCCACTTGAAGAGTGATCGCCTGAACGCCTAAACCATGAAAGCCCACAGTTTGACCGTCTTTCGACCTCCGCCCCCCTTTGTTTACCTTCCTGAACCTCAGCCCCTACTCCGGCAGCAGATTACCCCGGACAGCAAACATCTTGGCGCTGATGTTGGCCGTGAAGCCATCCAGCTGCCGGCTGTACTGCTCCACCTGCCTCGCGTTCAGCATGCCCTCCAGGCGGCTGGGCTCTGGGGGCAGCTTGAAGAGCCTCTGCCACTCGTCCTCGGGCAGAAGCGGCTGCTTGGCCGCCGCCCGAGAGGCGTTTTCCGCCTTCCGCTTGGTCTGCCACGCCGTGATCTTGGTCTGCTCGCGCGCGAGCTGCCTCTGGTAGTACTGATGGTTGTTGAGATCCGTGTAGTGCGACTCGACGCTGTCTAGGAGCAGATCGCACGTCTTCTCCAGGAAAGGGTCGATGGACAGGTCCAGGGTGTCCAGCGAGGGGTAAGGGGGGATCTGGACCGGGGCGCGCTCGATATCAGCCAGCGACGAGGGCAGGGGCACGTCGGGGTCAGTGGGCGGCACGGGCAGCTGGTGCAGGAACGAGGTCAGGAGGTGGGAGTTGTGGATGTTGACGGGCAGCTCCAGCAGGATGTCCCGGTACGTGAGCTTGGACTTTTGCAAGCTGTCGGTGGTGAACTTGCCCTCCTTGTAGGCGGCCATGAAGGTGCTGGACAGGCGGAAGGCGCGGAGGCTGAGCGATCCCTGCGAGGAGCGGCTGACGTCGTGGACGAGGGCGACGACGTTGTTGTTCTCGCGCTGGTAGTGGTACTGGTTCTCGATGAAGCTCAGGTTGATGAAGTTGCCCATGGTGGCGCTGGTGTACCAGCCGACGTTGTTGGCGTCAACATTCACCTCCTTGAGATGCCTTATCATCTCGTTCTGGTAGTTGATGTTGGCCTTGGCGCGGGGGGCGGCAGCCGCCAGGCTGGAGGCATCGTTCTGGTGCGAGTCGGAGCTGGCGACGTCGACGGTAGGGAAGGGAAAAGTGTTTGTGACCTCGAGGAGGCCGTTGTTGTCCATGCCCACCAGAGATCCGGTGGCGGTTGTAGGGAAGCTGGTGGAGGAGTGCTTGGTGATCTTCATCACCACCTAAAGTCGCAAGCAACAAGAAGAGACATTAGCCATCGGAATCAGACACCATCCATTGACTATCGCGACAGACACATGCAGAAAGGTCGTGAGGTCGCGAGAGCCAGAGGCTGAGAGGTGGGGCAGCAGGCGGGCTCGGGTGAGGAGGGTAGACTGGGAGTGTAGGATAAAGAAAAATGGGTTTTATCAAGAGCATACCAGAGCTTCGACCTGCACCGACTTGATGGCCTCATCCTTCTTTGCGTCCGCCATGATTACAAACAGAAGATTTTCCTCTGCTCTCCGTATTATTCTGGACAAGGATCGACGGTCGTGAAGGACGTGTCGAGGATCGAAAAAAAAGGGGGGGGAGGAGGAGGAGGAGGAGGAGGCGGTCCTTGAGCGACTTGATTGTTGAATGGAAAGACGATAGTTTTTCGAGGTTTTGGTGCGGCGCGTTTGGTGGGGCTCTCAGACAAAGCGAAGGGGGCCCTGATTGGTTGCAGCACTTCGGTCAGGGAGTCCCGGTCTTGCTAGTGTATGCCACCGGGAGTGGTTTAGCTGGCTTTTGGAGGGGCAGAGCGGGCAGTAGCAAGGGCCCCAACCCTCCAGCGTCTCTCAGTGAGCCCCAACCTCACTATGCCTTCCAGTCTAGCAGCGCTGTAAGCTGGTACCAGCTGGCCAGGAGACAAAAGACCATCATCTACTGTAGATTGACCAGGCACAAAGCATGACAGAAGAAGGACATAATATATAGAGACTCGAGCAAAAAGACTACAGCCTATCTTTATTCCGTTTCCCCTCTTCTTCCTGGTTTTTTTTTTCTTTTCTTCCTTCCCCCGTCCTATTATATCTCTTATCTCAATTCCCTCAAGATAAAGAAAAATACGTGATCGCTCACCCTCTGAGTGCGCCCTGCTGTTTACTTGTTTAGGGGTTCGTGTTTAGGCATACCGCGCTGAACCGCGGCAGAAGAGCAACTGGATCGTCACACTAGGAAAGAGAGAAAAAAAGACCCATAATCATTACCATAATAACCCCCAAACCTCATCCCACCCTCATCCCACGGTTCCCCCACGCCAGCATTGATTTAGAACAATCTTAAGCTCAGCCTCCCCCGTCCACAGCATGCACTTCATCCCCGGACCCATTCCTGTTCTTCTTCCTTTTACTTCTGCTTGGCCCAACTTCTACCCTTTGCCTCGCGTCCATGAGATGACCCAAAAAAAACAACCACCAAAAACCAGCCGTGAGCTCGAGGCTCAAGGCGCAGTCGTGGGCTCTAACAGTGTGAGTTATTCAACACCCTGACCAACACGATCATGTGTCACATTCTATACTTTTCTACAACCCGGCACACCTCGGGTCTTTTGTCTTGAACCTCGTCACCTCCTTTCCCTGCCGAGTCGTCCACTTCCAACGCTTGTGGTGTATAGCAAACGGAAACACCGAGACTATATCCAGCCAGTCCGTCCACCATACGAGACGGGACTTGCGTCGTCCTTGTCTACGACCATTTGACAATCTCCCAGCTCTTGACACCCTCGTCGATGATAAGTCGGTGCTGGTCGATCTTCCATTCCGAGTACATCGAACGTGCTGCCCCTGCCGCCCGCCGATGATCAGGCCCAACGCTTCCCTTCTTGGCATCCTCCTGCGATCTCCAGATACAGGTCGCCAGGTTGCGCAGGTCCTCGTTGGGAGTGCCGAACCAGTACCTATCAGGCCGGCGAGGGTCAGCGCCCCCCCTTCGAGGGAAAAAAAAAAGAAAGAAAGAAAGAACAGACTCATCATGGGGAGAGGAGAGGAGACGAGAGAGAGAGGGGAAGAGATTACTCACTTCAGGAATCCGCCACTGGCCATGGCCTCTGCGTGCGCCGCCTTGTCGAGTGCCCCCAGATCTGGGTAGACCGTGGTGGCTTTGATCTGCGACCGAAAGGCGACAATATACCACGAGGTCTCGCTGAAGGCATGTCGTCTTGCCGCCGCTAGCTCTCGTATGCGCCGGACCACCTCATCCCAGTTGAACGCCTCGTCATAGGACGCAGTGGCATAGTCGTCCCGCACTGGCGCCATCCCTACTAAGGCCTCACTCAGGATCTGGCTCTCTATGTCTAGCGTCTCTAGGTCGAGGAGGTGCTCCTGCTCCACGTAGGGAGAGGCTACCAGGTACCGCTGCGAGGTGGGCGAGGCGGGCGAGGCGGGCGGGGAGATTGCAGCAGCCTCGTCTGGCACAAGCTCCTTGCCCGCCACCAAGGCTGCTGTCTTTTCCCACAGCACAGGGTTTGCCGTCACGATGGCAGACAGGTCGGCCATGGCTGGAATTGTACGCTTCGATCGATGGTGGTTTGGTGGTTTTCTGTTGTGCGCTCTCTCTTTTTTTCTCCCCTAGTGGCTCGCCGACGACGACGACGACGACTAGCAGAAAGTTCTCGATCTTGGAGTGGATGCGTTTATATGGTGGGTTTTCAAAGGTTGGTTTCTCTCTCGCTTTCTCTCTCTCTGTCTCTTGTTGCTCTCTCTCTCTCTCTCTCTCTCTGGGTGTGTCTCTTACTCTCACTCTCTTATTCTGTAGGAAAGGTCCTGCACTTTGGGATCAGAGACGAAGGGGTGGTATGGTGTTGAGGCCTACAGAATTAAAGGCAAGAGAAGAGACAGTGTCCCTCCTATGGGGCGCTCTGAGGACATGCGACACCGAAATGGCGAGCTCGGCTGATCTTAGACCATCGGAGACCAAGAAGACATGACACGTCCCCCCCGAGAGACGATTTAAAGCATGTAGCTTACTGACTGGTACAAGGATCAGGAAACCTTTTTTTCTTCTTGCTTTCCCCTCTCGATAACTTGAGAAAAAAGAAAAGCCAAAAAAAAACGGAAGGCTTTCTTATCTCGCATCTCCACGCCCGCAGGTTATCTGACACCGGTGAACTGTGTTGGGGCCCCTCTGATCTATTATCTCTGGACCAGATATCAACTTTATCTACTGCAATGGGGCGCGCATCAAGGAGAGACTGCATTGCCTGCCGACCTTGAAATCTCTCCCCCCAGGGGTGGTACTTTGTCGGCACCGCCTTGTCACTCGAGCAAAGTGCCTTAGCCTACCCGGTTTGTCGACACGAGAGCTGTCTAGCGCTTGATATTGCTCTCTGGCGGCGCAGATGGCGCCATACCTTACTATGTTCCGCTCCCGTTCAAGCATTAAGTAATTAGTAAAATCTTCTCTCTCTTTCCTTTCCTTTAGGGATGGTATAGCCGCTTTGAAAAAGGGATCGGGATCCCTTCCCCAAAATTTTACCGCATGCTTTGGCTAGACTTAGCAAGCCTGTGTGCCTTGATTCAGTCTTCAGAGGTCCTTCTTCTTCTTCTTCTTTCTCATTCTATTTCTTTTCTCTCTTCTTTTTCTTTGTTCCTTTCTTGTTCTTGTCCTTGTCCACTCCCCCTTGTCCATCTTGTACTATTATTACTCACCGCTCATGTTTTACACCTGGAGATTGGCCCACACCGCTAGGGCATCGTAGGCTGTATCTGTTCACACCCCTAATCTACTCTTGATGCCGAATCAAAGGTGGGGAAGAAAGAAAGAAAAAAACAATTGGCAGGATTGATATCTGATATGGCTGTTCATGGGGACATTGGCTTTTGTTGGGGCAAGCCTTTTGTTGATCTCCGCGGATCTCTCTGCAGCGATTTGCACATGCAAGACGCGCCCGTGCGTGCGGGGCGGCATAAAATACTATGTCGCTATGTAGTATGTGGAAGTTCTTCCTGGGTCAATTCATGCATGAGAGAGGTGGGGGGGGGGGGGAGAGAGAGCACATGGCAAATCCAACAAACCATACGGGCCAGATTCTGGTTTTGGATCTAGCTGTCTTTGAGTGTTCCGGCGTCTCCGTGTGCCGCCTATGTTACTTTTACAATCTAGAAAGAAGTCTACTGTAGTGTCATCTGCAAAAAGGGAAAAGAAAAAACCCACCACCACCAAAACCACGGACCAATGAAACACACATAGCGATGCTCTTTTGCACACAGCCTCTCCCTCAACAAGGTGGTGCCTTATCATCCTCCTTAGATAAGGCTACCGCCCTGACTAGAAGTCCTCCTCATCCTCACCGGCTGTGCCTTTCAACCATACTTTGGCGACCTCGTATGTGCCGAGATACAACCCGCTACCAATGGCGGTCCATGCAGCTCGCAGGAGGCCGCCTCTAAACAGACCTCGAATGCCTCTCTCCTGGTACACGAGGCGGGCTACCTGCAGGCTGCTCATATTCTGCCGCCTTGGTGCCTCTCTAGTCTGGCCCCCCTGAGCCATGGCTCCCGTCGCCTCCCTCGCTCGAGGCCCGGATCCTTGTGATTTCTGCTGCTGCTGCTGCTGCTGCTGCTGCTGCTGGCCCTTCTCCTCCTCTCCGGCAGAGAGCATCATGCGGGTCTTGACCACATCGGTGGGGGTTGTGATTACCGCTGCGACCGCCCCAGACGCAGCTGCACTCGCTCCGTTGACGTAGGCCGTCTCGAGCAGCCCGCGCGTCAAGGCCCCGCTCTCGACCTTCCTCTCCCCACCGCCCACCCCTCCTGATCCATCTTTGACGGTGGTGTTGTTGTTGGCGGCGGCTGCAGTGCGGTCTCTTCCTTCCCAAATCTGCTGCCGTGCCGCCTCAAAGATGGGGAACTGGATCGCTGTGAAGGGCAGGTTGCGCGCCACCAGGGCCGTGTAGCCCGTCAGCAGGCGGTGTGCGGCGCCCGATGCGCCGCCAGATTGGGAGACGATGCGCAGCGCCTGGATGGACGTGCTGCCCCTCCACCCGTCCGCGCCCCTGCCGCTGCTGTCGCCCCTCGAGCGGATCATCTGGGCGTTCTGCTTGATGACCTCGGCGGGCGTGAGGACGAGACATGATGCCAGCTCTGCGGTGCCCGAGGCTAGGGAGTGAATGAGTGGCGTTGGCACGGTAAAGCCATTGGGGAGGAGGGCATTCTGCTTGAAGAGGGCAGAGTAGAATGACTTGGTGGCCTCGTAGGTCGTGAAGAAGATCCCAGCTGCGAGAGACATACATATTAGCAGGCTGTGAGCCCTGTGTTCGTTGTCGTCATCGTCGTCGTCGTCGTGAGAAGACCTCGAGGAGAGAGAGAGAGGGGCAATGGGCCACACAGTGCGGCTACTTACCGGCGGGGAGTGTGGCTACGACGACGCTGCCCACTCCCTGATAAAGGCCACGGAAGATGGTGGCTCGAGATTGTCTGGCGGCAGCAGGCTCCGCTGCAAAGGTCTTGAGGTAGTCCCGGCTCTGATATCGGGTTTTGATGGTGTCGAGGGGGTAGATGAGGAGGTCGATCGTGAAGGCAGCGGCGGCGCCTGCCTACAACCCAAAAGAAAGGAAAAGAAAAGAAAAAATAAAGTCAGCCCCTGTTGGTTCTACTCCAGAAATTGTATCTGATGTCACAGCATTCGCCATGTTGTGATTGTGGTGTCTTCATATAAAACCAGCGTTGTCGAGATTTGACGCGATATCCTCCTAATTACGGCACCGTGGACTGCAGGAATATCACATCAGAACTAGGCAGTTTCCGACAGACAGACAGACAGACAGACAGACAGACAGACAGACAGACAGACAGACAGATCTATAGCCTTCGGGGTCCTGAGATTGAGCTTTTGTCCCCCCCCCCACAACCAAGGTTTGGTTTCATAAAGACCGTTCCTCTGGTACTGGCATTTTCTAAAAGCATGAGGCAGACTTGATTGACTGACTTACCAATACAATGTCCGTGTTTGAGTTGCTCATCTCATGATAACAATCAAGATCATCCGCAGTAGAGAAAGGAGGGAGTAGAGACAGACACTGCCTGAAAGATTAAACCCACGTCAACCACAGACAGAGAGAGAGAGAGAGAGAGAGAGAGAGAGAGAGAGAGAATTAGTTGATGGTTTATCATGGAGGGTTGCAGCCGTTCAATGACATCAGCGCCCACAGCAGGTTCAGGCTCGGCAGAGGATCCCATTGATTACTCTTAGTCATCAACTGCATGCCCCCCCCCTCCCCTTCGCACCTTCTACAGTATTTTTATTTCTATCATAATCATTTTCCCTTTCTTTTTTATATTATCTTTAGTGTACAAAAAAGAGCCTCTACCAGGAACTTCTACCGCAAGTCAATACCACAGATAACAATCACGAATATTTGTTGCTAATCACTTATTGAAGTAACTGGCAGCCAGGACCTCCTCCTGCCCAGCCCCCGCTTCTTCTCTGAGTTGTCCAGGCTCGTCCGCATCCGATTCATGCCCCCCCCCCTTCCCGGGAGTCATGCCGTGCATAGTCGCAAATATGAAGCCGTACCTCCACGGAGAGCTGCTGGAAAGAAGCCGGGTAGGCCTATTTGGCGATGAACAGGTCTTGTGGGCTCGAAGGGGGGGGGGGGGGTTCCTGATGACGATGATGAATGCTTGCGCCAATATCATCAAGAGCATCATTGGTCAAAGGACTGCCAGTTTCGCGAGTGGAATGTGGAAAGAGAAACCAAAGACTGAGAAGAACAACGAGTTTGGTTTTCTCTCTCTCGTTTTCCCGTGCTAATATGGTCTGTCTCGGATCTTATTGTTGCTCTTGAGGCTAAAACTCCGAGCATGAAGACGGCGTGATAAAACTATTTATCTTGTCAACACCGGCAACAGTCGTATTTCCGTCACTTTGATTATGATCTATCCATCGAGATGCTTCTGGGTCATCTTGACAACACCAGGTTCGAGGAGAGCTGCTCACAAAAGGAGGGGGGGACAGCGCCCCATCACAGTGAAGCCGACCCTCCCAACCTGGGCTTGTAGAAAGGGGAAAAAAGCAGGTTTTCTGTAACCAGGCCTTGATTGACATGATCCTAGATTTCAAAAGGATGACGAGTAGGCTGGGAAGACCAACTTTGAGCACCTCCTTAGGAGCTACAAGGTCGACAAGGAATTATCTGAGGACTGATTACAACTTGTCGGAAAATCAGCCACCAGTCTAGGGACACAAAACAAAATATGTCCTTAATTCCCGTTGAAATCACTCGTCTTCTGATCACATCCCACACCAAGATTTCTGTTCTCGCCCTTTGGAGAAGTACCAGGCTCAACCCCCCGCCCCTCTCCTTTGCCACAGAACCTGGCAAGCCGCTCAAAGACCCAAGGCCATGAGGATGGCACACACGAACTCCCACACGAAGCCACCAATAGCGCGAGCTCCGTCACACATGACCACGAGAAAGCCGATGGCGGCGGTGCCGTAGAGAATATTGACGAGCATGATAGCTGGCCAAGTGACATGAGGAGCCTGCTTGGATCCCTGGTGGCTCGGTGTGACGATATTACGCGAGATGGAGCCTGGGACGTACATGACGGGGAATCGAGCATTCAGACTGTCGGGGACGAGGTCATAGAGATCGTTGACGTAGTCCTTGAACGTCTTGTTGGGAGTCGTGATACTGCTGCCGTCATCGAAGCTGACATCGAACTTGGGTGAGACGTCTTGCTCCTGCTCAGCCTTCTTCTTGGTATCCTGCGCACCGTAGAAGCGTCAGTCATGCAGCCAAAAACAAAACTCTTAAAACTTTCATGTTATTGGAGGGGAAGGGTGGAAGATGACCACGCACGTCGGGGCTGGTCGCGCTCTGAGCGCTCACGCGACGGGGGACACTCCCGCTGCCGTTGTCGCGAGCCATTATTGCTGTATCACTTCAGTTCTCGATGATGATTGATAGCGAGAGCGGGTTGCAGATGCGTGACTGATGAAACGCTTGGAAGTTGAAAGCGCAGGGTTAAAGGAAAGGATCTGTGGCCAGTTGAGGTGAGGTTGTTGATACGAAGTCGAGACTCAGAAGCAGAAATTTGGGGGAAGGGTCACTTGTGCCTGCCCACAATTTCACTTGCTAGACAGGAAAAACAGTATCGATTGCAGAGCACAGAGAGTTAGTATCCTTGATTATGCTATCAAAATAATAATGATCTGAATTCAAGGGCTGATTTCTGCTAGGAACCTCGCAGGTCCCTTCACTTCCCCAGCTTCATGCAACATGCTGGTGTACAATCAAAACTGTTTGGCAACAAAAGGCCCAACACCACTAGTACAAGACTTCCATGGCGACAATATTACAGTGTGGAATGGGGAAGAATAAGACTTTCCAGAACAAGAAAAAGAAAAAAGTGTATCATCTTCCCCAGGTGATTCTCTGTCCTTGACTCATCGCCACTTCTCTTCCCTTTGTCATTAACTGCCTTCTCAGTCTTTGATGCACAAGGCCATGTGTCTCGATGGTTTTATGGTAATAATATGTGTTTTGTCTGAAATTTCAAAATGTTACGCTGACAACTGATATTACTTGAAAGTAATCAGTGTAAATTTGATATCATTGTGAGTTCTGTGCATTTGAGCATGTAAGTATCCATGATAGAAGGGATGAGAGTTTCCATCATAGTAGTAATGGCATTCCTTGGATTGAGGCTTGTCCTATCTCTAAATATAACTAGCAACCTGTGTCTTCTAAGCTTTCCTCTACATAAATATACCTTGTAACCCTTGTAATGATTTACCACCTTTTCCACTTTCCATGGCCCTTGGAGATATTGGCCTGCAAGTCACTCAAACATATGGGGGGGGGGGGGACTCGAGAGATACACAATACATTGACTGAAGATAGGTAAACATCAATTGCATTAATGACTATGAATTCATGCGTTTTGGTATGCCCGAGCCCAGTACGAAAAATGCAACGCAAGGCAGGCGGCAATAGGCCCCCGCAATTGCGCGACGGTATCAAGTTTGTCAAATCCACATCCGTTGTCGCCATCCCACCAGCCAAATATCAAGTGCCACGGCCCGGTGCTGTTTCAAAAGGCAAGGCAAATTGATCTCCTTTCCACGCGAACCCCTAATACCATAGACATAGCTGCTTCCATCTGCAGCTCACAGTACAATCTCGCTGTGCCCTGCACGGTCGGCCAGCTTGGTCACGGCGAAAAAGCCCAAGCCTGGTGGTGGCCTTCTGATTGAACTTGCAGCGTGAATGGCGTAAGTTTCTTACAGCTCCTCCTTGACCTTCTCCTTGGCATCACCAGCAGTCTTCTGCGCGGCATTGGCACCGGCGCTGAACTGGTCGGCGACCCACTGCCAGGTGCCTAGCACGGTCTCGCTGATCTTGGCGAAGAGGGTCTCGGACGGAGAGTTGGTACCGTACCGCCAGTAGGTGGACTGCTTGCGAGCGTAGGCCCGCAGCTGGTCGATGGTCGATCCTTGGGGAACAGGCTGTGCACAACGACATTAGCAACCCTCTCTTAAGAAAGTGTCCTGATGGCATTACGCCGCCCGGAACGCTGCGAAACTCACCACTCCGTAGCTGTCAAGGTAACTCTTGAGATCACTTTCGCTCCACGTGTTGAAGGCGCTGGACTTAGCCGAGTCCGTCGCCTTGCTAAGGTAGCTCGTGACGGAGGCGTAGTGAGTACCGCCTGCGGAGGAGGCGGATGTATAGGCGGACTGTGCAGCGCTGACGAGCTCGTCACGAGTGGCACCGGCCTTATCGGCGGTCTTCTTGGCGGCAGCGTCACCATTCTTCTGGAGGTAGTCCTTCAGGTTGTCGACAGAGTAGTCGTCAAATGACCAGGAGCTCCAACCGGTCGCCGCCTTGTGAGCGTTCTTGCGAACCAGAGCGCGGAGCTCGTCAGTCTTGGACGCCTGGGGTACAGGGACACCGCGGGCATCCAGGTACGACTTGAGACGGCTCTCGGACCAAGTGTCCACAGCCTTGTTGAAGGCATCATGTGCGGCCAGCGAGGCATCGCCCGAGGCCTTCGCATACTGGCCTCCAACCTTGGAAGTCGCGGCTCCAAACGCAGAGGCGGCGGTGCCAGAGACGGTATCGCCAAGAAATTCAGCCCTGTGCTTGCGGACGAGAGCACGGATCTCATCAAGCTTGGTGCCCTGGGGGACTGCAGCAGCACATAAGTCAGCAATGAGAGTCATGGATGCGCGCCTTGGTGGACATACCGGGAATGCTGTTCTTGTCGCAGAATTCCTTCAACTGCGACTCGCTCCACGCATCGATGACCAGATCAGTGAGGGTCGAGTACGCCGACTGCGCGCTGGCAGTGGCGCTGCCGAGTTGTTCCTGGGACTTGAGGTAAGCTAGGCGGGAGTTGCGACGGACGCTGGCGATGAGCTTGTCGCGCTGCACATCGGGGTTAGCACGGATCTCCATTCCAGTTGCTGAAGGGGGTGGGATCCCACTCACAGTGCTGGGCTGAGGGGCAGGGATGCCATGTGTGTCGAGCCATTCCTTGAGGTCGGATTCGGTCCAGGTCTCATACAGCCAGTTACCGGGGTAGCTGGTTGCCTCCCCAATCTTCTGGGCAACGGTATCGTAGCTGCTTCGGGCCTTGGAGAGGATGGTATCACGCTTGCGGGGCTGAGGGACTATGTTGGGAGAAGAAGAAAAAAAGTCAGCACCAACAAAGCTTGTCAGGAGGCACCAGAACCGCGATAGGGGACTGACCAGGAATTCCATTGTGATCGCAGAAGGCTTTCAGCTGGCTTTCGGTCCAGGTATCCAGGATCCAGTCCTTGACGCTCGCGTACGCATCCGATGCCTTGTCATCGGTCTCATACCAGAGACCGTGGACCTGGCTGACGAGCGCATCCTTGTTCGCCTTGGTAGAGTCCTGGACGTCGACGCCCTTCTGCTGAAGGTAACCTGTGAGCTGGGCGGTATCCCAGTTCTTGTAGGGAGAGACGACGTAGCCGTCCCAGTTCTTCTGGATGAGCTTCTCCAGGTCCTTGCGGTCGGCGGGGGTGGGATATGGGATATCGTGGTCGGAGAGCCACCGCTCGAGCTCAGTCTCATGCCATTTGTTGTAAGCAGCCTTGGAGAACCAAGTGCTGCCAAGAGCAGCGTCGGCCACCAGGGCGACGGAGACGAGGGCCTTAAACAGCCTCATGACGGGGTATGGCCTGGTCGGTCCAGAGTTGAGGTAGGAGGACGAGGTAGATGCAGTGGACAATAAACAGGACGCAGGTCTGCAGGGAGCAACAGAGGTAGTTGAAGGTGTTTGATTGCCAGGTGGTGATGATGATGGAAGGGGGGAGGGGAGACAAGAAAATTGTAGTAATGGTGTTAGGGGCAAGAGGCTCAGGGCAGCAGGAGGCGAGAGGTAAACGAACTACCTCAAGAGCAGGAGCCGTCAGAGCTGATGAGGTCAATCGATCACGTACGTCACTGGTAGCTCTGTGGAAAGTGGCTTACCTAAATGATGCCTGGTAGGTCGTAGGTTGGAGGGATCCAATGTGCGATGGGCTTGGCCTCTGCGCTGCCTTGCCCTTGTCTGCAGGTGGCGGTCCAGTGTAGGCTAGACTGTGGGCTCTGGAATCCCGCGTGCGTTCAAACGTTTGTGTACATGCATGTCATCATATGCAGAGTGGGAAGGAGCCAGGCTGGACACATAGGTAACTATGTAGAACCGCGTAGAGATACTATGAGGGACACACCTTTACGACCGACCAGCTGGCGCTCACCACCTTGTGTTAACCTCGTAAAGCCCATGGCACACGTACACTCTGGCACAGGCTGGAGGAGATCGAACATATTCAGATGCACCATAAGATTACATGACCTCCAGCGACTGCCCGTCTCGAGACGCGCCTCTGCTCCCGCGACGGAGCTTTCAGTCCTGCTACTGAGTGACATCCCTACACCATGACGTAATGAGGTACACCTGAGAGACGTCTGAGAAAGCTAAGGAAAGCCGCCACAGAAGGCTGGTAGAAAGGGGAAGTGGTCATTGTCTTTGCTCTTGGGGAATCGACATCTCAGCAGACTGGCTCGTCATACTGGAACCTATTGCGTGTGTTGATTTTTTTCTTGTCTACATCACTTCCTTCCTCCTTCAAGATCTCCTTCGATCTGGTGTGGGGTCAAGAGGCGATCCGGTCAGAATGCTCCGGTGATGTCATCCAATGATCCCTGCCAGCCCTTCAAGGAGCTTGGGCCAGTTCCCCACAAACGGCCATCCCCGTTATGGCCCAGCTAGCCCTAACCCTATCGAATGCAGTGAAATGCAATGCAGGCATTAATTCATCCTGATGCTTTTTTGTCTACTTTTTATCTACTGTCCATTCTTTCCCCTTCATAGCATTCCTAGAAAGCTGCCCCTCCCTACTATAAAATATACAGCAGAACCATTGAGCCTACCTTGTTATTAACGATTGTTGTTAACTAGTCTTGGTGATTTGTACTGGTTATAAACTGATAATTTATTTGGTATGTCTGAGGTCAGGAGCAATTACATGAAGGAAACCCATGAAAGCATAATCCGAGTCCTAGACCTGACCATACATTCTGCTATATCTTTTTTCATTTGTTCTCGTTTCATCTCCTCGTCTCCTTCCATCGAGGGCAACGTTGGTGGTAGCACTGTAAGGCAGGGTCCGGTACATAAACCCTAACCCTCAGACCAATCATACTGTACCCAGAGACTGACTGTACCACTAGCCATGCGGCCCTTGCCTACTATGGCGGATGAATGGTAGGGCAAGTTTTTTCTTTTTTCCTTCTTCGCGTAGCGGGGTTGTTACACATGCTAGGCGCCCGCCATATAGAGTACATTGATTTCTTTTACATCTATAACACGGAATTCCAGCTGGTGTAAATGCATTTGAAAGTTCTCATTGTATGGATAGGCTGTTAGCCAACGCTGAGTAGGAACTGAAGGGATTTTAATCGTCGCCGGCCGCCGGTTGACTCATCGCCACGACACTTGCCGTGTATGCTTGAGCTTCCAAGCTGCGCCTGCCTCTCTACTCAACCGTCCATATATTTATCCCTACTTCTCTCTCTTTATGTTGGAGTGCCTCCTTGCACTCTTCACTTTCGAATTCCTCATACCATTCATCTTCTTCGAACCCAAAGACGTCTCTCCTCTCGTCTATTGAACAGTGCGATTTTCTCCCCACTTTTACAAAAGTTCTCTTTTCAGGCAGAGCGCTGCAGAATACCACGACCTGTGGGATCTGAGCAGCGACGAACCTACCACTTCAACCATCCAAGCTCACAGGGCAGAACTATCTCGACATCGTCTCGTCGGCTTGTACCTGGGGGTCACTACAGATCCGTCTCGGGAAGGCAGGAGGATATGGAGCAGCTGGTGGAGCAGAGGGCTGCTGGGGCCGACATGGCTTCTGGCAAGATGACCGCGCCTTACGCCGAGCAGAGCCCCGAGGTTGTCGCTCAGCTATGCCGCTCGCTCGAAGAATCTTCAAAATCCAAGAACAAGGGCGGCGGCGCTGTCAAGAAGACGAAATTTAGCGTGGCCGGCTCTCGCGACGGCCTCACGGTGGACTCGTGGAAGGTGTCCGACTACGAATACAAGAGGCGGGATCTGCCCACCTATGCTCGCGGCCTCTTCACCACGAGAACCCGCAACAATGTCCATGAGATCGCCATTCGTGGGTACAACAAGTTCTTCAACGTCGGTGAGGTTCAAGAGACCAAGTGGGAGGCCATCGAGAACTACACCCAGGGCCCATACGAGCTCACTCTCAAGGAGAATGGTTGCATCATCTTCGTCAGCGGCCTGGACGATGGGACCCTCCTGGTCTGCAGCAAGCACTCCACTGGTGATCGCAGTGACGTCGAGCTGAGCCATGCCGCGGCCGGGGAGAGGCACATCGAGAGGCAGCTGCAGGCGTTTGGCAAGACCAAGGAGGACCTGGCTCGTGAGCTGAGGGCCCGCAATGCCACTGCTGTTGCCGAGCTGTGCGACGATGCATTCGAGGAGCATATTCTCGCCTACGGCCCCGAGAAGGCCGGCCTCTACCTTCACGGGATCAACATCAACGTGCCCGAGTTCATGACGTACCCCAGCCCCCTGGTACACCAGTTTGCAGACGAGTGGGGCTTCCGCAAGGTCGGGCTCATCTCGATGCAGACCATAGGCGAGGTCAGGACGTTCCTGGAGCAGTGTGCCGAGACGGGCGCTCATGAGGGCAGAGATGTCGAGGGGTTTGTCATCCGGTGCAAGCGTTCGCACGACCCTTCAAAAGTGGCGCCGTACGACTGGTTCTTCAAGTACAAGTTTGAGGAACCCTACCTGCTTTATCGTCAGTGGCGGGAGTGCACCAAGGCATTGATTGCAGGCAAGACTCCCAAGATCAAAAAGCATCACACCATCACCCAGGAGTATCTAGCCTTCGCCAAGAGGAGACTTGCCGTCGACCCCAAGCTGGGCAAGCTCTACAACCAGAACCATGGCATCATCGCCCTCCGCAACGACTTCCTCGAGTTCAAGCACATGGACGGTAGTGACGCGGCCAAACTCGACGATCTGTACGGGGGCGGTGGGATGACTGAGGTTGCGAGGGATGTCATCCTCCTACCCATCGCGACCATCGGCTGCGGAAAGACCACCATCGCCGTCGCCCTCTCAAAACTTTTCGGTACCGGCCATGTGCAGAACGACAACATCACGGGAACCAAGCGCCCTCCAAAATTCACCAAAGCGGTTCTCGAGCAGCTCGAAGACCACAAAGCCGTCGTGGCAGATCGCAACAATGCACAGAAGCACGAGAGAAAACAGATCATTACCGACGTCAAGGCGCAGCACCTCGAGGCCCGCCTGGTCGCCCTGAACTTTGTGCACGACGACATCGACCAGGTTCGACAGGTCACGCAGGACCGGGTCTTTGCCCGTGGTGATAACCACCAGACGATTCAGGCTGCCACGGACCCAGCCAAGGTCAAGGGCATCATGGAAGGCTTCCTGCACCGTTTTGAGCCTTTAGATACCACGAGAGCTCCTGACGACGGTTTCGATGCTGTCATCGACCTCGACCCGTCCGCAGGGAGCCGTCAGAACCTCGAGATCGTGGTAAACGAGCTGAAGAGACTGTACCCCAACCTCATCGAGACGGACCCCACTGCAGAGGATATGGATCGTGCTTTTCAGGAAGCCATAGATGAGTATAGACCAGATCTGCGACACACGATTGGCGATCGAGGTGGACGCGGCAAGGGGAAGGAGAATGCGCAGCAGGCCCAGGCCCTGGCCCAGAAGCCCAAGAAGAAGAAGCCTTTCGAGTACATGTCAGTTGACGTGCCCTCCACGGAGATCAACAAGGTGCTGGAGACGACCTTCAATGCTATTGGTGCGGAGAAGGCCCGTTTTTACAAGCTGCTACAGGGCACCCGTCGGGTCCCACCCAAGTTCCACGTCACGCTGATGCATCGCGCGTCCTCGAAGCAGAACCCCGAGCTGTGGGAGCGATACGCGAGATTGCAGGCGGAGGTCGAGGCCAGCACTGGCGTCGGCGACGGCGCGCTGGGAGAGTGTGAGGTCGTGCTGGAGCGTGTGGTATTCGATGACCGCATCATGGCGATCGTGGTCAGACTGAATGATCCCGAGGCCAAGTGGCACTGCGCCAACAAGGTAGCCCACATCACTGTTGGCACTCGAGACAACAATGTCAAGCCGAAGGAAAGCAACGCCCTGCTGGACCGGTGGCTTGCAGAGGGAACGGGTGAGGCCTCGGGGATCACGGATATTGGATTCGAGGGTCGGCCCATCGTTCAAGGGGTGGTGAAGCCGGTGCTGTCGAGGTAATACCGCCCACGACCGCCACACTGGATGGCAAATCGGCCATTGTTGCAAGGGACGGTTCGTTCACGATATCTAGCATGCTTACAACAGTCACCGCGTTAGGTGATGCTTATGGTAAGAAGCTGGTATGTTTGGGGTTTGATTGCATGTGTATCTGTTATAAAAAGGGGGGTTTTATAGATAGTCATGGCGCAGGCATCTCCTTTGTTCCCCTCCTCCTCTTTTTATCATTATTATAAAAAGGCCATGATATTCCCTTCCACCCGTTAGCTGGTGAAGCTATTTGTGACCTCGACAAATGCATCCCACTGTCTCCAGGCCTCGTGGCTCTTAATGGCCCATCTTGCCCTCCTGACTCCCTCCTTCCACCTCCCACCACCAGGTCCGACTTCTGTGACCACCTTGCCGTCGTCGCCGGCGCCCATGTCGCTGGAATCCGCCTCGCAGACCCCTGATATCACAAAAAGGGCGGCCGTGTTGATGAGGACAAACTCGAGAATTGGGTCGTCGTCGGCCAACTCGTCATTTAGTATACTCTTCAGGATCTTGGCGTTCTCGGCCGGCTCCTTGCCCGGTGACACCGTGGACAGAGGGTGCCTGGAGAGACCAAAATCCTCGGGCGCCAGCCTGAAGTGGCGCACCTCCACGTCGCCGTCAGGGCCCTCGGCGAGCCTCCAGCACAGTGTGGGCCCGGCACAGCTGACCTCGTCCAGGTCCTCCTCGCCGCAGACAACCATGGCCTTCCTGATGCCGTTCTGCCTGAGGGCCTCAGCGAAGACGGGGCCCAGATCGCGCCTGGCGACGCCGATGACGCGGGCCTCGATCATAGGGCTGTCGTGGACGTCCATGGGGTTGGCGAGGGGCCCCAGCAGGTTGAATATGGTGCGCCAGGGCAGCTTGCGGCGGACGGGGCTGACGAAACGCATGCCCGGGTGGAAAGAAGGGGCGAACAGGAAGGCGTAGTTGGTGCGGTTGTAGATCTGGCCGATGCGCTCGGGCTCGACGGCGGTCATGTCGGGGGGCCGCGGGAAGGCCATGTTGGCGATGAGGTCGGCGGAGCCGGACTTGGAGGTGGAGGCGCGGTTGCCGTGCTTGGAGACGAGGAGGAGGGAGGAGGCGAGGATGGAGGCGGTCGTGGAGATGTTGAAGGTGTTGTGGGAGTCGCCGCCCGTGCCGACTATGTCACACTGTTGGTTTGAAAAAGGGGGAGAGGTCAGTATGAGCCAACACAGTTGGTGGTCCAGGAGTGATGGGAGGAGGAGGAGGAGGAGGAGGAGGAGGAGGAGGAGGAAATCGGGTTCGGCATACAAAGCCGCCACGATAGCTGCCCTCTTTACGCCCTCTGGTCTGGACGACATGGCGGAGCTGTCCAGCATCGATGCGGGCAGCGGCCTTGAGCATCTTGCGAGCACACTGCGAGAGGACAGCTGGATCTCTGTCCAGGCCGGTGAAGTGCAGGCACATCAGCAGGGCGCCTGTCTGCACATCGTCGATGCGGTCGGTGAAGAAGTGGGCGATGGCATCGGAGATCTCGTCCGGGGTGACATCAGGCTGCTGTGGCCAGAGGCGGCGGAGGAGGTCCTTGATGTCGATGACGGGAGGAGGTTTAGGAGGGCCAGCAGTCATCTCGATCAGGTCTGGCTGGGAGTCTGAGGTGAGAGCTGCTGCTGGTCTCGAGGAGGCGCGCGAGTAATCGTGCCCTGCGGCGTTGTTGGAGGGGTCTTGAGGTGCCATGCCCAACCTTGAAAAGGCTGCTTTTCTGGAAAAGGGAAAACAGGTCTCTCTTCCTTTGGCCAGGGGGAGGATCAGAGATCCTGCGGGAATGGAAGAGGCGGGCGTGGATTTTTGGTTCTCAAAGTTGTAGGCCTGTGGAAGAGGATAATGAGTCTTGAATACTTGACAAATGCTGTCTTCACGATTGCTCATTCAAGACCCCTCTGGGAAGAATTGCTCTTCTGGGTTAGACATGGGCGGTGCATGCTATACGCCAAACTTCACAGGGAAGCATCCAAGACGAAAGTTCACTGCTCTCCGGACAATCTACTGGAATTGTTTTCTCAATATAAGCTCAATTGACTTGCCAAAAAATATATTAAAAAATACGAGCATATATTTACATATGGAAATATCCAAAAGCACAGACATTCATTGATTCTGCGGACCCGTTAAAAAGCCAAGATGGGTAAAAAAAGGTACCGGACACTGCAAAAAAAAAAAAAAAAAAAAAAAAAAAAAAAAATTTTTTTTTTATTTTTCTTTTTACCTTTTTTTTTATTTTATTGACCCATTGCTAACTA
>JACWRQ010000455.1:0-28051 GCA_014849955.1 Cryphonectria carpinicola | reverse complement strand
CTGCTCTCTGAGGCTGCCTCCCCCCCCCCCCCCCGCCTCAAGAGGTTCCCCTAGCGCATCTCCGGGGCATTGGGAACAGGAGAAACAAGAGTGGTGATTGGCACTACGGGAGGAAACTGCATCTAGGAGAAGAAGAAGAGAAAAAGAAGAGAAAAAGGCCAACAAGACGGTGAGATTGGCACTTTGGTGGATAAACTTGCTGTGGCAAGTTAGCTAGACTAACTCTAAATAAGAGGATAGTACTGAACAACAAGTTGTGTGTATCTGTGTGGTGATGGTGGAAATTCAAAACTGAAAGGGTCTGTTTTGTGTGGGAACCTTATGGGCATAATGAATTGTTGAGGTTTTTTGTCTTTTTTTTTTGTTTTTTTGGCAGAGCACGAAATTCAGGGCCACGGGCCTAAGGAAGCTAACGAAAGGGGGAACCTGTCGGCCCTGTTGGCCCTGAGAAAAAACCTTGGCCTACCATCTATCCCCTGTCCACCAATGCCTAAACTGGGGCAGATGGGCGCCAACGCCCTCCCTCAGCCTTTCCTCCCTGGAGATCGCACTTCCCCAACATCTCTTCCGCACCGTCCGCCCGCTGCAAGCGGCTAAGACCCTACTAGTTAGTTAGTGACCCCTTCTTCCTCTTTTTCTGTTTCTTGGCTGGTGAGGAGTTGACTGCTTGACTGGTTGTCGACTGTTGTTAGCCTTGGTTTCTGACAGCGAATCCACCCTCTCTCTCTCTCTCTGAATTCTGAGACTATAGCAGTATACGGTATGGTACATTCTATTCGTCAATATCCCCGTGCAGTGTGAAATAACTCGAGACCGGAAAGAAGAAGAAAAAGGAAGAAGAAGGGGGAGGGGCGGGAGAAAACCAGCTCCAGGACCTTGTCAGCCGCCACGGAGAAGTGCAGGCATCCATTAGTGATCATCACCATATCAGGAGTTATCAAGATCTTCCCCAGCTGGACCACTATCACCAGGTCCCAGCTCCGATCCAGCCATGTGTGGATGGCAGGTGGGCGGGCGTGTGCTTGAACGCTTCTCAGCAGTATCTCTCTCTCTTTCTCCGACTTGCCCGTCTCAGCCTCGTCCGCACCCCTCCACAAGGCTCTCTCGTCTTTCATCCCCCGGCTTTCTTAAGCTGGTCTACCAAGGAATAGAGAGAATAATAGTGCACGATATCTCCCGAACATTGCTTGGAACCACGTGCATGACAAGATTTTTTTAAGGTTTTCATTTTGTTTGATAAAAAAATTTAATTATGACGAGCACTTGCTTACAACGCCTCCGTCATCATTAAGAAGAAGCTGCTGATTCCTGACCGAGACTACACGAAGGATGATGCATGGCTACAATGGCTCTCTTGTCACCAGACTCTCATCATCATCATCATCATCCTCCTCCTCCTCCTCCTCCTCCTCCTCAGCCGTGCCTCGTCCACTCGCCTGTCCGAGCGCCTTATTCATCAACACCCATCAGACATAACTGAAAGCCGTGCGTTTGCGTTGCGTTGCGTTGTTCCCCCCTCTCCCCGGCCCCTCCTTCGAATCCCGATCGGGTGTTACAGCGCATGTGGGCCTTCAAGTCCGGGCACTTCGTGAATCTGAATCTGAGCGGGGGCCTAACTATGCAGAGGTAAAAGACGAAGGGAGGAAAAGGAAGGGCAAGGGAAGAAAAAAAATTTCAGCCTCACTCATGCATGCAACTCTCTCTCTCTCTCTCACACTCTCTCACTCGTTCGTTTCCTCTTCCATACAGCCTTCGAAGCGCTTGCCCAAATAGGCTGTTGCTACTACAGCTGTATCCTCCCCCAAATCCAGCCCCGCCCCGCCACTCACTCTCTGCCACATGCCTCCCCGGTGATCGAGAGAGAGAGAGAGAGGGACAAGACCAAGAAGGACCACCCTCGGGTGTCGGTGCCGGAGATGAGATGGATGGACAAACAAACCGTGTCCTTTAATCTAGTGATATACTTACTAGGACAGGAGAGGAGAGGAGACGAAGATGGGCCTTTATCTCATCTTGCGCGACTTGTCACAAAGAAACGACCTCGGATGTCGGGGACCCAAAGAAAAACCCTTGGGCGAGTAGCGTTTTGGGTGCTGTCCTGTGCAGACACCACTACCCCCCCCCCCCACACACACCCGTGGTTTGCATAAAGATCTGGGAGAGAACACAGCATGGGTAAGAAGAACAAGGCATAGGCATCGAGCACAGTCCATCAAAAGTCCTGGGGGGCGGGTATATTGATCTGTTTGGATAGTGCACAACATCCAAAAATACGAATGGCTTTCTTTCCCCCCCGCCTTCCACCTCTCAACGCCCCCCCCCCCTCTTCACAAACAACAAAAAAAAAAAAGCCATGCACTCTCTGCCGAATTCTCGTTGTTATTGAGGCGTAGAACTCCCACCCTCTCTCGGGTTCTCTCATCTATGCCCCCGACATCTCAGACGGGGGATATCGTTCAAACACAGACGACGTAGGTCTCCTCCTCTTCCTCCTTCTCCTGCCCAGCCGACTTAAGTTCTCACGCCACCTAAATCTACACCACTCAGGAGAGTACAGGGACAATAGGCTCCTCACTCTAGCGTAATGATAAGTCCCCTTGTTGGAAAATCAATGCTGTGCCAATGCCCAGTGCCACACCCAACCCGTTGCAACCCGTGTAAGATTTGACGCCATGCCATGAGTTGCGGTATCGTTTGAACAAAAGAAAATGGGGTATGTTGACAAATGAAAATGAATATGTTCAGATAGAAGTAGTGAATGTTTGTTTTGCAGACAGCCTCGGCCCGCTCCTGCTCTGCTCTGCTGTCTTTGCGGCAGTCGCATCTCGTTGTGTCGTTGTCGTCCTCCTCCACCGTAGCAGCCATCTGTCTCTGTCTCGACCTGCTTAGTAGGTCTCGCCCAGGTCACCAAACTGTGTCGATGGTTTCTTGGCCAGCTTCCTCGCGACGGTGATACTTGGCCGCCTGAGCTGGCTCTGCGGTGTCACACTGGTCACGCTCGTCCGCCTGGATCCTGGCATCGGTATGCCAGTCGGTGTTGGGATGCCCGTACTTCCGTCAAGTCGGCTCAGGGTTCCGCGCCGGCTTGGTGTCCTGTAGATTCTCTCTCTCTCCTCGGGCTCCTCCTCTTCTGCCGTGCTGTAACTCATAGAGTGGCCGTGGAAGCTGTTTCCGAAGCTGGCCCGGCTGATCGGTCTGCCTAGCGATGTGTACCCCGCACCGCCTGCCCTGCTGCTTGGCCGGGGTGGCGCGATCATGGTGTCGTAGAGCCCATCGGCTCGGCTGACCGGTCGTGCGTAGCTCGATGTGCTTGCTCGGCTGCTGGGTCGGCTGATTTCCGACGCCGAGTCGACGGGTCCGCGGTTGGGCAGGGGGCCGAAGGACAGCCTGCTGACGCCCGAGCTGCTGAGGCGGGGTACGTGCCTGCCATTGATGCTCCTGCTGTAGCCCAGCCCGGTTGGTGTCGACTCATCTGGGCCCGTCGCGCTGGTCGAGACGGACGAGACGGATCCGGGGCCCCTCCTGCGCGATCTTATCGTGAGATTGTCAACCTCAAGCTCATTACCCCGAAGTGAACCACGGGGGGGTGTTGTGGTAGGCGCGGGGAGTTTGGAGCGGGCAGACTGCACGCGGGCTTCGAGCCGTTGCATCTGTGCAGTAAGCGACCGGATGTGGTTGAGCGAGGTCGAGGGGGCAAGCCCTTTCGCTGGATTCCGTGCGGCTGGCGGCCTCGAGGTATTCGATCGGAGTGCTGGCGTGGTACGCAGCGTGGGGTTTGTGCCAGAACGGGTGGGTGGCCGTGATGACGCCGTAGATGAGAGCCTTGGCCTCCGTGTGGCAGCAGCGTCTACCGAAGGCATTCTAGAGCCCCAGGGCTTTGACCCAGGCACGGGTGTCGTGATCGGTGGCACCCTCGTCTTGGGAAGCGGCGGAGGCGCAGAGGCATCAGACATGGGCGGCGACGGCGGCTCATGGACGGGCGTCTTGGACGAGGACACCGACGAGGTCTCAGGAGGCGTGGTGATGAGTGGCGAGCTGGTCCCCGACATTGCGCTGCTATCGAAGATGGGACTTGCCGGTATGGAGAGGTCGGTAGAGACGGTAGACAGGTGGCGCCCGTCGACTTTCTTCAGCTTGTCCTGTAGGATCTCGGCCTCGATCTTCAGGTCGGACAGTTCCTCGCGCAGTCGCTGCGCCTCTATCCTGAGCCGTTCCCTCTCCTGCTCGCCAATCTTGATCTCTTCCTCCATCATGACTGCTCTCTCGATGGCCGAATTGTACTTGGACTCGAGGTCCTCCAGGGAAGAGGTAGTGTGCCGTGCCTGTCGCTCAAAGTCATCATTGGCGACCTCTATATCGCGCAGCTTGTGCTGCAGTGTCCGGTTCGTATCCCTCAAGGTCGTGATCTCCTTCTCTAGGGCATTTTGCGCGGCGTTGGCCTCGCTCTTGGACTCCTTGTACTTCCTCTGCAGGAGAGATGGGGGGGGGAGCAGTCAGCCATGGGGGGGAGTGCTCAAGAACAGCAGAGTCGGGCTTGTGAGGGGCAATGCGCACCTTCCACTCATCGACCTCGTAGTTGAGGCCCTCGGCCTTCTCGCGCAGCGAGTTCTCCCTCTTCTCTGCGGCCTCCAGATCCTTTTCCAGCTCCGACTCGAGTTCCTGGCTGGAGACCCTAAATTCGGTAAGCTCTGTCTCGAGCTGCTCGTATTGTGACTTGTACCACGCAACCTGGTCTGCGAGAGATGCCTCTCCGCCGAACGGCGACGAGGGCGGTTCCGAGATCGACATGGCGACAACGTGAGGGATAGAGAATAAAAGGAAATTCGTAGGCGGTGACGAGGTCGTCACTCGTGAGAGCGTCGCATGTGGATTCCGCTAGCGATGTCGCGCGGGCGTGGGGGAATGGAAACTGTCGGTAAAAGGTCGCTTGGTCGCAATGCGCTCTGTTGAGTCGATAGCGAGTAGAAAGAGAAAAAGGGGTCGACGGGCGATAACCAGGACCGCGGGGCGTCAACAATGTTGTTGGAAGGTGTGAGGACGTTACAAAAGGGAAAGAGAACGATTGGAGGCAATGAAAAGGACGTTGGACGGCATTCAGCAATGCGATGCGATGTTGGTGGTCTGCAAGAAGTCGACCTGTTTCAGTCAGGACCAAAGACTCGTGTTGCGGATCATGCGCATGGTGTCAGGCCGACAGGCCCTGGAGGAGTCACGCTGAGCCCTCTCAGGAGGTTGGGTTTGGGGAAGGGGGGGGGGGGGCAGACGGTACCTCGCTTCATGCGTTCGCGCCCGCAGAAACCGAGGGGTTGGGCTGGGCTGCTACGATCGCCGTTGGGTCCTGCGTTGGTCCCTCGGTTGGTTGTGTCGTCTGGCTGGTGAATAAGACCTACCTTGGCTGTCGTCTCGTCGCGACTCACGAGGCTGTCGTTTAACCCTGTCGCGTAGAGGGTTAGAGGTTCATGTATAGCGGGTGAGTGTTGGGTTGGTCGCGGTTTGTCGCAGTCTGCAGTAGAGCAGATGAGGGATGACGGACCCTGGGAAACAGCGTCCAAGCGTCTCTCTGGTCTCATTTGTTTCTGTTCCTTCCTCCCCTATCGACTCTCCTGGGATGGAGACATGACGCTAGCCTGACAGGGTTAGCCCCCCACTTCGCTTAATGCGATGCATCGTTACTGCCGTTACTGCCGCTGTCAAGGCAACAAGGCAAGAAGGTAACTCCTATGACTGCTGAGTCATCACCCATGTGCTCTCCCACTGGCCAGTGGCCACAGGTGCACTCTCTGTCACCTTCGCCCTTTCTCATACTCTCTCACTTACGTCGGTCCTCGATCCTATCTACAACACTGCCGTATTGTCGGTGCATCATATTTCTGTTTGCTTTTTTCTTTTTTTTTTGAATTGATATTCTGTCCTGGTTTCTCGGACTGCTCGAGTTCGTGCCAAACATGTCCATGGCAGGATCACGAATCGATGCCTGGACGGCAAAGATACGTATGAGCTGAGCCACTCGTGGATCTGAATGCGGTCTCCTGTTCTGCTACCACTGCTGCCCCGGGCCTCGCTACAGCTCTTCTTTCTTGGTAATGTAGCGCCTGCAGGCTCGAGGACTAGGCCGTTCTTCAATATTCACAATCCACAGCATCACCTGAAATCACCGCACTTCCCCATCCTCGAAACTGGCATCAGCATGTGTAATGCGGTGCTCTCCAAGTCCTCGCACCGAAGCCACCCTTCCGTCGGGATATTTGACTGCCATCGACATAGAGGAGTCACTGCTTGGTGTGGCATTTCTGACAATGACAGGGTCGAGAATCTCGCCATCATTCCATTCGAATGATATCGTCCAGCCATCGCGAACATGAAGTCCCGTCAGCCTGCCTCGGGACCACGCCTTGGGGCGAGAGGGCAGCAGAGTCACGCCTGTCTCGTGCAAACCTGGCCCCCACCGCCGCGCGAGACATTCAAGGATGCCGGCACAGCCTCCAAAGTTACCGTCGATCTGAAAGGGGGGGTGATTGTCGAGCATGTTCGGGAGGGTCGAGTCTCGAAGCAGGAGGTCCATGTGCTTGCCACATCCCTCAGCATCCCCCAGCCGGGCGTGCATGCACAGCAGCCAGGCTCGACTCCACCCGGTGTGGCCTCCACCGTGCGCTGCCCTTCTCGCGAGCACCCTCCTTGCTCCTTCTAGCTCCTCGGGTGAGCGGATGCTGTTTCCTGGATAGAGGCCGAAGAGGTGAGACACGTGTCTGTGACCTGGTTCATACTCGAGGTGGTCTCTCAAGCCCCATTCCTGGATGAGGCCTCGCTCGTTGATCTGTACTGGCGGCAGCCTTACCTCTTGGACCTTCTCGGCAAGCGGGTGCTCACCCCCGTACAGCTTCTCCACCGTCCAAAGGAAATATTCAAACGCCATACCCACGATACTGATATCTATGGTGGATCCCTCACAGAGGATCCCGGGTTTGCCGTTGGATAGAAAGGTATTTTCTGGCGACAAGGATGGGTTTGTGACGAGGTATCGGCCACATTTTGACGGGATCAAGAAGTCCAACAGGAACACAACACAGCCCTCGAGAACAGGCGCAAGACGCTCGTGCAGGGCTCGGTCATACCGCTCTCGCACCAATTTCATCATGTCGATGCAGATCCACACACCGCCCAGAGGCCACAGCGTCGCTGGCATCCACCGGTCCTGAGGATCCGTGTCGGCCCATATGTCAGTGTTGTGGTGAGCACACCAGCCCTTGCAGCCATACATTGTTTGTGCGGTTTCGCGTCCTCTCTCGGCCATTCGTTCTAGCAGACCTACGAGCGGCAGAGCACACTCCAGGAGGCTGCTTGCGGCCACAGGCCAGTAGTTCATCTGAATGTTGATGTTGATGGTGTACTTGGAACCCCAGGGCGGAGCAAAGGAGGGATTCCATATCCCTTGGAGGTTGGCCGGGAGAGCCTTGTGACCGTCCCGGCTGCACGAAATCAGCAGGTACCGGCCAAAATTGTGATAGAGTGCAACGAGCCCCGGGTTGCGGTGCTTCGCGATGCGCTCGTCGGTGGGGATTTGAGCATTGTCCGGCCACATCTGCAGGCTGACGCGGTCGTAAAGAGAGCGATAGTCTGCGACGTGCCTCGAGAGGAGGTCGTCCCAGCCCTGTCGAAGAGCCTTGTCCACATCGTCCACCGCAGCCTCTTCAGGGATCTCTGTCCGGTACGTGGTCTGGGCGCCAATTGCGATTGTGCATGCAGCGGAATTCACGAGCAGGCAGTTGCCTACGGCCTCGACAGAGCCGCCGTCGTGGTTGTCATCGCACTGGATGCCCAGGACCAGAGCCAGTCTGTTGCTGTTTCTGCCCCCCGGCGTAGCTTGCAACACGATGCGATTCCTTGTCGTATCAATGGAGTCAAGGAACTCGTTGGTCTCCCACTCGATCTCGCTTCCGCGGTTGAGACGTACGACAAAGCGAATCTTTCGGCTCGCCTCCACCCTCGTCAACAGGACCTGATCTGGAAAGCTTGCGATGACATCTCGCCTGACCTTCACCGGCTCTCCGACAGAGCCGGCAGCCCCTTCGGCAGCGTGGAACGCATATGAGGTGTTGCACACTGACTGTGATATGTCCAGAACCCTCACGTAGTCCACCACGTTCTCATGGTTGAACTCCAAAGTACAAGACCCTAGGGGCTCATAATGCCTCATACTCGCCGGCGTCGCGAAGAAGGCTGTCCGGACGAGCTCTTCAGCTTCGGCGTGCCGTTCCTCGCGGATGAGCTGCCGGAGCAGTGGCAGCTTTTGCAGGGCGTCGCGTGGCTTACGGTCCTGCGGGCCGCCATACCAAACCGAGTCCTCGTTCAGCTGTAAAAGTTCTGTGTCGGTTCGGCCATGGACCATGGCCCCAAGGCGCCCGTTGCCGATAGGGAGTGCCTGAGACCATTCTGTGGATGGCCTATGGTAAAAGAGGGAGGACGCCTGGGATGTGTCGGAGCTCTTGGGGGTGTCCACAACCATGTTGGCTGTGGTAAGTCTCTCGACATCAGTTTGAGGAACAACAACAACCTGTGGTGAGACACACGAACCAGGACGACTGGGCTGTACCAGAGCTCTCTATGTGCGATCCCAATACACGTTGCCTCGATCCAAACTGCTGGGGACCGGGTCACTCTGCAAGGTCGAGCGCCTAGGGACTTCGCGCCGCAATTCCGAAAAAAGCCAGGTCAGACCTTGACTAAGTCGCCTACATATGGTACGTGATCACCACTGTGGCTCGGCCGACAGTAGTACACTGTTTTAAATACCAGTCTCTTATGGCGTGAGCACCTGGCCGCATAGAATTCTACCCGTCGGCTCGCTGGTCAGCAAGGACAGCGGTACTACTTGCACTTCCCCGCGCTTTGTGCCTCGTCTATTGACGAGCTAATACAATCTCGTGAGACAAGGGTCATCAAGTGGATGGAAAATCCGATCCCAACGGCCCTGCTGCAGCGTGTGGGGTCGAATCCCAGCCGCCTCAATGACCTCGCCTTTCCCCTCTCGAGGGAAACCCCCAGAATCCCCACACATCAGGAGGCAAGCCTGGGGAATGTTGTCCAATGGCAACTCGTCACCCCAGAATGGGATTGCTGCTGTGGATGCCCTCACCCCGGAATCCCCAGCGAGACCGCGTGCCGTATGGTCCGGACCTGGCCGAGCGGTCGGGGGCAAGTCGATCCAAGCACGTTCTGGGCCCAAGTTTCTGGAGAGCAGGATGCAGGCGCAGGGTAAGCGATCGGACCTGAAAGGTCAGACACGCCACCACCTTGAAGCAATCTTGCAGCAGCACCTCCAGAGCCTAGACCAGGTTGTCTTGGGGTCACCAGACTGGCAGAAGTCCCAGTAATTTGGGACTGATAAGGCGGCTCCCATCCTATATATGTGAGCCGACCTGCGACAATGTCACCCTAGCCGCAGCCCTTCCGCCCAATCTTCCTTCATCACCTGGGCTGGGGCCAGCGAGCATATATCTGTGTTCTCCTCTGTCTGGAAAAGCAGAACACAAGGGTCGCCCAACATGGCTGCTCGTGTCGACTCAACAACTAAGACGGAGGCCGACATCCACCATCAAGATGTCCGCGAGGCTGAGAAGCTGGGCGTCGAGGTCGAAGAGGTGGTCGTCACGCGCATATCGGATGAAGACCTGATGCGTATCTCGAGAGACTGTCTGGACATGCACTCCAGGACGGGATTTCATATCGTCTTGATCACTTTAGTCATGGGTTTCAATATGGCCGGGTAGGTGCGGTTCCGACCGACTCTCGTTCCCCAAAGCTCATATCGCCGACGACGCTGACGATCATGCTTTAGTTACGGTGTTGACTGGGGGGTCATCTCGGGCATAAACTCCTACACTACCTTTCACGACTATTTCGGCTTCCCAAACTCTGGTGTAATTCTAGCTTGCGTCAATGCCATTATGACCATCGGCAACTTCCTTGGCGCCCCTTTTCTCGCGCTCGGAGATGTCATCGGCCGGAGAGGCATCAACTTTGTGGGTAACTTCATCGTGATCGTTGCGGCTCTCGTTCAGGGCCTGGCCCCGAACCTGCCCGCTCTCATGGTCGGTCGTTTCCTCCTCGGTTTCGGCAGCTCTATGGCCTCCGCTCCGCAGTATATGGCTGAGATCGCTCCGCTGCACCTCCGTGGCCGCCTGGTAGGGTTTTTTGGCACCTGGTTCCAGGTAGGCTCGCTGATCATCAGCGGTGCCATGGTCGGTTTCGCCAAATGGAACAGCAACTACCAGTGGCGAACGCCTCTCCTCTTTGAGGCATTCTTTCCGCTCCTGACTTGCATTACCATCTATTGGTGGTGCCCCGAGTCACCTCGTTACCTCATCCTCAGGGGCCGTCGCGAGGAGGCCCGTCGCGTCATCGCCAAGTACATGACCACGAACAACGACGTCGAGGCACCCATCGTGCCGCTCGTGCTTCAGCAGATGGAAGAGTCGCTCGAGTCCAGCCAGACAGGTGTGCGGTCATCTTATGACTTCCGCGTCTTCTTCACCAAGGCTGTACGCTACCGGACACTTGTGCTCGTGCTCTACTCCGTCTTTCAGCAGTGGAACGGCGGTGCCATCATCTCCTACTACCTGTCCCCCGCCCTCGATACCATCGGCATCACCGCATCCCTCCCGCAGCTCGGCATCAACCTGGGCTCGACCTGTACCTACTTCCTCTTCGAGTTCATCGGGTCCTTCCTCGTCGACATCCTCCGACGGCGCACACTAATCATCTCTGGACTGATTACCTTCATTGTCACTCAGACTCTCGTCACCATCACCAGCTGGCAATACTCAGTGCACGAATCTCATGCCACTGCCGTGTTGACCATCGTCTGGGTGTTCATCTACCAGATGTGCTCGGCCGCCCTCATCGCGACCATGCACAACCTCTACCCGGTGGAGATCCTCTCCCTCCCGCTCCGAGCCAAGGGTATGGGCTTCTACAACATGGTACAGGGCGCGGCCGGCGTGGTACAGAACTACGGCATCAGCGTGGGCATCGAGAAGGTCGGATACAAGATCTGGGTCGTGTATATCGTGTACAACACGCTGCAGCTCATCGCGGCGTACTTTATCTTCCCCGAGACAAGCAAGCTGTCGCTCGAGGAGATTGACACCATCTTCGAGACCCCTGGCACGCATCCTGTCAAGCTAAGTAAGAAGATCAACAGGGCAAAGAGGGAGAAGGCGAAGGCGGATCGGCAGGCGTTGGTCAGCGGTGGTGCTTGAGATGCTAAGGTCATGAACGTATTGACATTGAGCGTGGGTTTAAAGTGGGTGGGATCGATTTTGCGCTTTCAATGCAGAAATAATAGAAGAAGACGCTCGTTTCGCTCATGACTTTGACGGTGCTCTTGTCGTTATTCAAGGGAGGCCTAATCAAATTCATTCATTCGCGAGCAATTCTACCTACGCAGTATAACGAACGGCACCTACGGTAAAAGTACTGTAGACAAAAAATTACGCTACATACAGACCCGCCTTATAGTCTGCTTATACCATCGCTCAAGAGATCATTGGAACAAAGAGACTGAACATGATTGCATTGCCTGTGGTGTCCTTTTCCATATATATTTACGTGTATACAAATATAACGGACTCTGTATTCAAAGGCCATCTGTATATATATATATATATCAAGCTAAAGACTTCAAGTATTGAACAATCCTGCGTAGAGGCATTTACTTTTTCTCGTTGTGTCTCAACTAATTCCAGCCTCCTTTTCTATCAAACCCTCCCTTCTATTCAAGTATTTGCATTTCGGTGTCTAAATCAGCCTCGCGCATGCATTTTCTGAGAACGCTAGTGAAAACACATGCACATAATCATAATCATGCCGTCTGTGAAACTTTTCTCATAATCTGAATCACCCGGTGAGAAATTACTTACTAATCTAGCTAAGCAGATATGTTGCGCTCAGTAGTTGATAGAGGCGAATGACATAAGCTCTTGTCTGGTGATAACCTGCTCTTGATAGTTGGCACTTTTCTTTTCAAGGGTATAATTGCATTGCACTTTCAGGAAACACCCTCGAAGATCAACATGCATGAGCTAAAGGCTAGTCTGTGTGACATCAATATATATTTAGGCATGAATTATTAAACCACGTGCCCGCCATGCTGCAGACATTTCGGTTGCACAAAAGAGACGTTCATCATTCTGTCTACATCATTCTTCGCCCCCCGAGCCCCCAAATTGCTTTGCAGTCTACTCTTAGTCGGTACTCTACTTTCCACACGCATGAAATCCACTCTATGTATCCCTCTATCTCAAGCCACTCATACTACATTGCATCTGTCTTGGGCTCTTAAAAGCGTTCTCCTCTCCTCCCCTCCCCTCCCCCCCTATAGCTGACACTATCTCAGAGAGAGAGAGGCTGCGTGCCCCCAGACCTAATATTCGTCACGTGTGTAGAGTTGGGCCGCCTCCAGCTGGCGCAAGATACGCCTCTCCGATGAAGCTTGATGGAGCGTCAGCACCAGGCATCTTTTGTTGATACAATAATAGAAATAAGGGAAACTCATGGATCCTTACAAGGTCGATTGTCTGAAGGAGCCTGGGTCAGGACGCTAAAGTGCCTCGTGTTGGCGGAAGCAACCTGATCAGCCTGGTCCCATTCACTGTGCGAGTAGCGCAAGACGTGGATGACAATTTGCAGCGAGAAGACGCCGAGCGTGTTGATGGTCATGCCGCTGAAGATAAAGTACAGCCAGCGCCGACGACCCGAACTGCTGCTGCTTCCACTGCTGCTGCTGTTCTCTGTGTAGGGCGCAGCGGAGGCACTCCAGGAGACGTTGGCCCTGTCCCCCGGGTCCATGTTCGAGGCATATAGCATCGCCACGGCAAAGACGTGGTTCCCCTGGTTCGAGGTGGCCTCGAGAAGGCGACGGTCTCGAGTCCGGGCCACAACTGGCGGTTCCATGGGCGAGTATACGGTCACGGCCTGCGGAGGCTGGACTACGACCTCGAAGTCAACACGGCGAGATGACATGTTGGGCTTCGATTGGATTTAATATTCCTTCATTCGATTAAAGTGTGTGTTTGTCAGTTGAAGTCTTATTTGTTGTTGATGTCCAGGCGTTGGTTACCTTGGGTGGAGGAAATGAACAAAGTCTTTGATCTGATGATATATAACTGTCGGTATTTCCCGAGCGTATAGTACCACCTGGCTTCTTGGAATTCCAAAATTTGCCCTCCTTTTGACCTGTTGAATATGTGTGAGCCCGTGATGGTTCTGGAGAGACAGATAGACAGCTTCTCCTCCTTGCAGGAGGATAACACACGTATTTATAATTCATCTGGTCTGTTGCATCCAAAGGGTATTTTCAAGCATTGACTCCATCTCGTGAGAGAGTGTGGTATTGCTTCATCTCTTGACAAGGTTTCTATAACATGAGGCTGGGTCTAACTTTGGGAACACCATCTCCGTAAGGGCTTCAGGTGGCGCGTGTATCTCTCTCAGACGATGTCATAAGTAAGATCTGAATCAGCCATCTCTCTGGGAAAAACCTGGATGCCTACGTGCCATGTGGCTATATGATCTGTTTGTATATGATTCAGGTCTACAGGTATAACTAGTGGCACAAGCTTTCGGCCTCACACAGTCGTTTCGAGAGCACAGGCGCCGCCTGCGCCCTGGATCAATCCAAGGATGAGGCTCTGAAAGGACGTTCTACGAAGCCATGGTAGCTAGATCACCCCGAAATCTGTCGGAATATTCTCGCTAGAGTCTAGAATAATCTATGTCATGGACTTCTCCTCTTCCTTGATGGCCAGGCTGTTGACCCCTCCAACCTTGGGGCGCGCGAGGAAAAGTGGCTCCGAACCCGGCTCCACTCACGGCCAAGAGAAAAAGAAAGAATAAGAAGAAAAAAACGTTAATACGAATCAGGTTGCGACTATGCTGCTTTTTTTTTTTCATCTTTGAAATCATTTACCTGCTTATTAGAAACCCATTTCTTGGGATATCCACCCGGAGACGGCTATGACGTGAGAAGAGGGCCAATTCATACTTCAAGGCGCATATATCAACGACAACTATTGAGTCAGCTTGCTTCATAAAGATCCTTCAATCGTCACACAAGAGATCCTGGTACAACCCTCCATGCACAGGTGAGGCGTGTGGAAACAGGTCGAGAAAGGAGGCATTTGTTTGGACCTTCCAAGGCGTCATCTCGATGGTCCTTCTACTGGTCAAGCTGGTCATGATACAGCGGAAGAAGATCCGGAATTGTTTTCATCTCTGTGAGACGAAAACGATGACTTGATCGTATGTCCTGATGGCTTGACGCATCTCAGATCATGCAACGCCCAGTGCTTCGCGGCATCTCAGCTATCACTATGACACCTATATGCGAAATTGTGAGGCGGACACGAGGGTTCGTGCGAGTTGTCAGCCTGATGATGTTGCTATGCTATGTGCATAACTCATTTCTCATATCTTCACACTGCAATAGGTAAGCATCTACTCTCACATTTCATTCTACATCCTACAATCGGGCACAGTTGCACAAGGTTGGGTACCCGGTCGCGAAACGCAGCGGGTCATCCTTCCGGTTGTGTATTAATAATTACACTCATCCTTCGTAGCCTGGCAAGACCAAAAGGAAAAGCAACACATAGGGCGAGAGTGCAAGGCGAGAGTTGATAATTTACAGTTCAATATAAGGCAAAGGTGGGATTTGCAGAAGTAGGCTTGGTCATAGCCAAGGGGCCTGGCTGTACCGTACTGTATCACACCAATCTTGATTAGATCTGATCCCAGGGCCCCCCGCAAGCCTCATTATGACCTGTAGTATTTTAATTTTCTTGGACTCAATCTCACCAACTGCCTAAGGACCCTGGCGATCTGTGTGCTGCATCGATTTCCCGAAGATCGAGGGAGTTTTTATGGGTATACGAGAGTCGATGTCTCGGGTTGAAGTCCGCCCATGTACATAGTCCACATTATCCAACCAACAAACCCCTTGCTCGATATCGAACATTACCATACTTGTGTGGCACACAAGAACAGCCACGCTGAACACATTTGAGTTCCCATCAACCAGAGGATTCTCCTTGGATCTTTCCCTATGCACCGAAACGCGATCGTCCCTCCAGATCATCAGCCGCCGCTTGCCTGGTTTTGGTTATACACACAATTTTCCGCATAACGACATGGTCTAGAACTGCCTGGATTTTCTCTTCTTTTTTCTTGCTTATCTTTTCTTTCTGTGGCTGGACGACAACAGTCATCTCACAGTCACGATGATGCAACGGCTACATCCTGCCAGCCCTCAAATCCCTGATGAGAGGCGAAAGCCCTGACAATAGCACAACCTGTTTTTCTTGTGTTCAAACCAGATAAGGCCCATGTACAAAGGAGATTTACTTAGGGGGGGGGGGGTCAACTTTTGCTTGACGTCGCTTGCCACCACCAACTTCAGTCCGACAGGCGTCGGAAATCGAATTGCATCATCTAGTAGCCAATCGGAACTCGCCAGGGAGGGCTGGTATACATATCGTGGGCAGTATGCCATCGGGTCTTAATCCGTTAGGTAGAGAGAGCCATCAAAAGCAGTGGCTTGAGGACCAGTGTGGAGGGGTCATACACCGCCTCGTCGACTTGAGTCGTGCCTCAGCTACCATAGCCTATTTCCATTCCTCTCCTATTTCGGATTCGAGAGTGATATCTCGGCCGAGTGCGTCCACTGTGGTGGGAGGGGGCAAACCACGTACACTTGATATCATGATGGTAAAGAGGAAGCGGGACTGTACGATTTATGCAAAATGTTGGCAAGGGAAAAGGACAAGAAGATAATTAATCGAGTTCAAACAAGATATGAGACAACACTTCACTAAGGCTGAGTAATAAGGAGTGGACGCTGCTACCATCGGACATTTTTGATGAATGTGGGCAACACTGTGGAATAAGCTAGCTGTATGTGATCAACGAGAAGGAGAGTGATCTGACTGATTTCTTCCTCATAGGGCAGTAAGAAGAAGCTAGATCTCGCTCCTGGTGTGACAGGCGCATCAAGGCTCCCATATGATGACACGACTGTGGACGACCACTGTGTAATTCTGCTCCTCTAGGTAAGTTGAAATGATCTACATGAGCTTGTTATATCAGGCTTCAGACATGCATGAATTGTTGTGCAAATATTAAAAGTATGGCCATCCCCAATGTAAGCTCGAAATAATGTGGTGATTATATATTATAGCTGCGTAACAGTCCGAACTCGCACAATAAATGCTCAAAAGTACGGCCTCGAGGTTGGCAAAGCATGGCAGTTCAATTTATAGGTAATATGCTTGAAGATTGCCGGAACTCGATAAAAAGAATGCAGCTCATTATGTCGAAATTCATCCACCTTCAGAATCGAAAAACGCCTGGCTGGGATCCAATCTCAATGCTCAACAGGCCCAAGATGTATGCTAGTGAGTGTCTTGATTGGATGGACTTCCTCAAGTCCCCGCTCTGCCAGACGGTATCTTGGGTCGACACTGTGCACCATTATCGTCCCCATAACCAGCCTTTCCCATGCTTCAAGGTACTTCGTCCTTCCTCTGAGAATAGCGCGAATACGCGTCACGCAAGCCACGGTCTCAGTCTTGACCTTCTTGAGGACGACCAAGAGATCCTTCCGTTCGAATCTCGCTCGATTGTGGATATAATTGTGAGTTTCACCCTCAATCTCCTCCTTATAGAATATTTGTTCCATTATTAGCCATCCCTCATCTGGCATGAAGTTTTCTTGATACTTACGACAAAACATCATTGATGATGTTGAGATAGATAGCCACATCAGGCAGAGCTTCGAGGAACAAGCCGAGATCCGGATACTCTTCTCTGGGGTAACTGAAGCAGGCATAGGCGGTAGCCACGCCTGACATGTTTCGGAAAAAGTAAGGGAACGACTTGCCCGCCTTTGTGACAGGTATGTCCTTGAATTCCTGCCTGGTGTCGATGAGGTTGCTCGTGACAAAGTCCAGTGTCGAGGTTACGATCAAATTAGCCAGAATGGGGTCCCAGAATTCCCATGTCTCCTTCATCAGGGCGGCGGTAGCACGGAGTACTGGTGTTGGCTGCTCCTCGCCAGCAAAAAAGCGCCGCTCGTATCCTTCAACCTCTGCCTTAAACTCGCTTATCTTATCCTCGATGAGAAGGAGAAGCCAAGTGTAGATGCCTATATAGGTCTGTACATCGATTCGTTGATCGTGATACCACAACTACAAAGGAAGGGTGGGATAGGAACGTTAGTATAAGTGATCATGAAGCATTGTATTGGGATAGAAAAACCTTAACAGAAGCCAGAGATAACCCAAGAGTGAAGCTTTTGGCCGAAACAGGATCGTCCATGTAGTCGATGTTGGTCTGGTCTGCCTTTTCCTTCATCGCCTGGTGAAGCTGAGCAATGGCTTCAGCTGGGATTGGAACAGGGGCCTTATAACCTATTTCGTGAATCAAGGACTTATATCTTGGGCGTAGGAAGGATTTGAGTTGATCTAGATCAAGTTGGCGTCTTTTATTATACCCATCGATGGAGATGGCACGCCCTACCTCTCCACTCATAAACTGTCCCATGGTCACAAGACGAAACTAGAATGTCGGCGCACTAGAGGAGATGTTGGAAAGCTTAGAATTGCGCTCATTTTCAGAAGGGCGATGAAGGCAGCTTTTAATAAGCAGTTCATGGCTCCCTTCGGAGGCAGAGTATATCATGGGTCACGAAAAGGTCTCGGGAGATACAGAGTCTCGGGGGAAATAGTAATCTTATAGGAGGGCACGTGAAGGGGTAGTTGCTCAAGTGCTTACGCGACTAAACCTCCATAAAATGTCTACGTCTATCCACGTATTGTCTCACCATATTATTTGAGCGAAGTAAATTCCGTTCTTCCGAAGCTTGGTTGTGATGAAGTGACAAATTAGAGCGAGGAATGGCATCCTACTATTGTATGTGTGTGTTAAGAATGTGTAGCGACTCAATGCCTCATCTATCCAACTCTTGTCTCGGGCAGTTAACGGCCACACTTCAGTCAATCGCGGAAACAAGGCTATCGATATCAGTAGAATCATTCTTCAGCTCCATTATCTTGGGCAGGATTAGACTGCTCGAAGACGAAACCACGGTTGCGACAGAGACTTCTAAGTCTCCTAGATACGTGATAGTGCGATGTATAAATGTTGACATACTCTAAGCCCCCTTCACCCTGTAACGCTCATCTATACGAGACCTGTCTTGGATGTCGAACGATCAGCCAGCATGGAGAAACTTGCTGCAACTGAGAGGCCGCTTATTATACGATACAGAAAGCTTCAAATTCCTACGCAAGGTGTTCCGCTCCTCGAAACTCAGTACGCCCGGAGCTAAGAGAACCCAGGGAGCTAAGAGGACCCAGTTGTTGCCGCCTCGTCACTGTCTCACTCGAGGCATATCCTCTTTGATGGGAGATCCAGAGATTCCGGAGACCATTCATCTCGACAGAAGCCGGCGATTATGTCGGCTCACCAGGTGCAAGCCCTAAGATCTGCACGCAGTGCCTTCCTCTCGACGACAGCGTGGTGCCTTGGACAACGATTTTGAGGCTGAATAGTTTCTTGGAGGAGTTCATGAGACGGAAGCAAAGGCCAAGGACTGTCCCCATAATGCAAGGTAACGATGGCATATATCCCCATTGTGAGGGTTCGCCACATACAGTATTTGAGGGATTAATTATAAAACTATTGAAGTTGCTTTCGTGCATTGTTCAGGTCACCTGCAGAAGCCACATTTGTCACAGCAATCCAGCATGAAGTTCAATCTGGCCGAAGTTGCATGACCTCGTCATTTGTCTGCTATTGATCTGGACTGTTGACTCAGTACTTAAAATAGTTATATAATATATTTGGAAGCAAATTTGTTTTTTCACTTGTTTTCAAGTTTTCTTGCAATTTGCCTCTAAAACTCCTGTTACCTCAAATCAAAGAAGAATGTAATATCCGCCCAATCTCCTGGAAGTACGAAAAATGAGGCGTAGTTATAGAAAAGAGAAAGAAGGGAGGAAGAAGAAAAGATATGAAGGATTGTTGGAAGGGCTGGATGCAGGGAGACAGCTAAGAGGCAGTGAATATGACAGAAGGACTCCGTTTGATGCTTTTTCGTAAGACACGCTTGTCATTTTTATACATGAAGAAGAAAGTAAACCGGGGGGGGGGCTGGGGGATGTGCTCCTCGCTGCAGGTGAACGGTCCTCTCTTTTGGGTCAACTGAGGGAATCAGTCATTCGAGCTTCAGTCCATCTCGGTCTCCACCAGATTTTCAAGCTGCTGCTGTTGCTGCTGCTGCTGCTGCTGCTGCATTTTTCGCCGCCGCAGAAAAGGGGTGTTCTTAGCGAGCGTTTCGAACCACAGATGCATGATGATGAAGGTCAATGGCACGATGAGGGTTGCCAGGATCCACCACCAGTAGGTGATTGCGAGGAAAAGCCCGTCGGGGCTGAAGAAGATGGTGCTCAAGAATGACTAGGCGCGGACATTTTACACATTAGAATCGGTAGTAGTCGTGAGGGGGCAGCCCTTCACGAGATTGTGAGCTGGTGTGGGATTCACTCACTACTGCAAGAGTAGACACGGAGGCGCTGTTGCGTTGAACCTGGACAGCAATGTCAATGGTGAAATTGCTTAACCGTCGATTTATCTCGGGTAGAGAGCCGCGTCGTCGTAAAGGTATTGTTTTGCGGAGGCGGTATGTCTTGAGACGTGTAGAATGCTTGTCAGTGCTGGACTATCGTAGATCTTGTAGATATTACTGTAGGACCTTGCATTTCAACTTACAGAGTTCCTGGCACGGTCCGTTGTACGTTCGAGGCTGGCCAACGAGTGTCAATAATCAGCGCCTTATGTATGTCCCCGAAGCGACAGGAGTTGATGGGCTGTACCAGGGCGGGAGCATCCAGCAAGAAAAAGTACATCACATAGGTCGACTTACTACATGGTCACGCACCGCGCCCAGAACTCGCAGGTTGAATGTTGCAACTCGAGGATCTCGGAAGCCTGGGGCCCAAAAACCTCACTGCTCTTCTGGCGGGTATGATGATAACAACTGCTGCTGCGCCCGGCGGACGATGATGCTCGTGCGTGGCATGGACCTTCTCTAGATCTGACCAGATCTTGAAGCTGGTGTATGTGAGCTCGGATACCGTGTACATCTTGCAGGATCGTGCGCCAGTTCGCGGCAAGCTCTTCTAGCTTGATCGACATCTCGGTGCCTCTAGAGTCGTCATCGTTCTACAGCAATTGTCAGTCCGAAATGGTACCCTGGACGGACTACATATAGGTAAAGGAGAAGCGGCGGCGGCGGGGGTTGCGGAAGAGGCGAGACCTACCAATGCGAGGAGCTGACTCCTATGCGATTTGATCGCATCCCTATAGTAGGCGATGACCTCGTCGATTATGAGTGTATCCATGAACAGTGGGTTCTTGGCAAGAGCTTCCATGCTCTGTATGGTGTCTGTAATTCGTTTCTGAAGTTTCGACGGGAAGCTCATGAGGAAATAAACGGTGGTTTGGGCATCAGCTAATATTTGTGTGTTTGAACGGATGTATCGTGCTTCCCACGTCCAACTCTTGAGGGATCGGCCTGCAGGTTGGGTAAGAACGTCAGGATCCATGAAGGTCGGGCCGAACAAACAATATTCTCTCCTTAATGCATACCTTGTTGTGACTGCTTCTTGACGATGCCATGCTCAACGGCGAAATCCAAAGGGTTGCTCTGCCGGCTCAGTGGTGTGGTCCTCTTAGATCGACGCGGAGAGGCTGTGGGCGAGACCGAGTCATCGTCATCATCGTGATTTCTCACAGCAGAACCAAGTCTCAACCCGAATCTCTCTTGGACAATGGTGAGAATGTCCAGTGGCGCGCTGAAGGACGATGCTGTGCTGGACTCATTATTGCGTGCTGGGAGAAAGCTGCTCATACGGGTAAGCCATTGTCACGCCAGGGACGTCTGCGCACGCTCTCTCATTGGCAGGTAATGTTGTACAATCGCATCTACTTACAAGAGCTTTAATGAAAGAGGTCTGGACACCAAAAGTCTGTCGCCAAATGGATGCGTGCCGTCGCCATGTAGGTCCTGGGAGCCACGGTAGGGCCGACGCTGGTCCGCACAGGTATCTCGGTACGTGGCTATGTCCTGTCTCAGTTCACGCTGCGGCACCGCAGGCTCAAGCGTCTAAAGGTGCTCAACTTACTAAGTGTCCGGTGACCCCCTATCTGGACGACTGTAACATCCGTGCCTTGTTTGAACCACTGGCGGTCCTCGAGCTCACTTAGGAGACATGGCTGATGCTCCAGAGTCTGATCAGGTGAGTAAGTCATTGCCCTGTTGTGTAGATCCAGTCGATGGTCCTGATGTCCAGCATCTCTCTGCTCCTGTTGGGCGCTGAATGAGAGGGGCGGTCACAAACAGACCAAAATCGTATGAACTCTCGAAGTCGGTGAGTGAGGTGGATCTTAATTTTTTGCCGAAGCCAAACACAGCCCCTGCTATGAGCTGGCACGTTCCTTGGTGGGCCTCGACCCCTGGAGGCCAATCACCGTCCATAATTAGTTAACGTCAGTCTTTATATGAATGAGGCTGGCTTTGCCTGTACTAACATGGTATATTGTGTAAAATCGAAAACATAGGCCAAAGATTGGCCTTCAGGTCAGGGTATGAAAAGGGTTACCGAGACTCGCTCTTTCATGATTGAGAGGGACGGTCTAGGAGAACCAACCGGTCAACTTATGCTCGAGGTCGTATAATATGTGCATTTGAAACAAGGAAAAGGGGGATCGCCATGCAGATACGCTCTGGTCATTTCGTTCCTTAACATGTGACAACCAATTAAACCTTTCTCTCAGTCATTTGCCTCCCTTATGATATGATAATTAATCGAAAAAAGTAGTTGTTTTTTTCTGGTTCTCTTTTCGCTTCAACAATATTTTATCATGGACCATGGGTACTAGTTAAAGCATGACTATTGCTCGGTGATAATGAATAGCAGACTGTCTGGCCGCGGAATTAGTGATGCCTTTCTTCTCAGGCACTGCAATGTGAAATTGGATATTTATAATTCCAGAATTGGAAGTAGTGAATAATCGGTTGACAAGTGCCATAGAGTAAATCAGGCCAATTTCAGTAATACAATGTTCTTAAAAAAAATGAGATTTCATGCGTTTTGTTGGCATGATAGTACACAGTAATTACTGACTGACTCGCTGGATGACAATGCAAATAATATTCTAGCTAATCCTTCGGCGCAGATACTGTTACTTTGTAGCAGATGAAGACGATCTAGTGAGAGGTACACATATCCAAATATCGATCACGTGCTACGGTGTCATGGCATGCTATGCAGCCCTTGCCTCTGAGTGTTTCCTGGGCAGCAGAATCTATAGTCACCTGCCATGTTACCGCAAGGCACATTGAATGTCTCTGATGAGCCGACCTACCTGCAAGTCGACCTCTTTCACTTCTAATGAGTTGTCATGCGGTGCGTCTGAGAACCTGCTAACTGGTAGAGGAATTGGGTTTCCCTCCAAAGAATATGGAAAAATAACGTTCAAGATTTGAAGTAAGGTAATTATCTCGAAAAAGGCTCCTGAGCGAATAAAAAGGCATCACCTCCATAGCCCAATACAGCAGACGGTCTGAACAGCAGATAAGTATGCTATCCACCTTTTCAGGTTCCCTTCCTGTGCGAGACATGAGCCTAATTAATTGTTTCCCTTGCTCTGTCTCTCTCTCTTGTCGACGTACTCTAACCTTGACCCTCACCCTCTACCTCCCCATCCGCCGGGGTGCCCGGCACACTGCTCCCCGCCAGACTCCCCTGCCAAAAGAAGACCCCCAGCCCAGCTGTCGTAGCCACCACAGCCACCCGCAGAGCCCATCCGATCGCGGTCCCGTATACCAGCAGCCAGCTCGCGAGCCACCGCACGATGGGGATGACTAGGGCCTGTGTCTCTGTGTTGAGGTCCGGGCTGAGGGTGCAGATGATGCCCAGCAGGGCGAGCAAGATGAGGCCGAGGAAGACGCAGGTGAGGACCTGGATGTAGGCGAGGAGGATGGAGATGTTCTTGGTGGTCTGCAGGACCTGGAAGCCGGCGGCGACGAGAGGGGTGACCTGGGTGAAGGCGCTGTCGATCTGTTTGGAGTAGGGGATGCCCATGGTGAGTAGTGGGTTTGATTGATGATGACGATTATGATATATCTCTTTTCCTCCACCTCCCTCTCTTTTTTCCCTCTTTTTTTTTTTCCTTTTCTTCTTTGTCTTTTTATTCTTCTTTGGCGTGCGTGGTGCGTATCAAGACTTGCGTGATCAAATGACGGGCAATATTATAGCTTATTATTTATAATATGTAGGCTTCAACACTGAACCACTGTGAACAACAGGAGGTGGAAACAAGATGCGGATACAAATGATATGCCAACTGATTGATGATGACTGCAATAGAAAAAGAACCCCCCCCCCCAAAAAAAAACTTCCAAAAAAAAAATAATCGACTTCGTACAGACATTGTCATATTATCTCGAGGCCATTAATGATCATGTTCTCGAGGCCATCCCATCATATCATCATCATCCGGCCTCCCTCAACCCATCGCCAACCTGAAGTGATGTCATGCGTTGGTGCATCTCCCTTGTGGCTGATGGATGATGGTATGGCAACCAATCATGGGAAGTGAAGGCTCGGGGTGCCCATCGCGCGGACGTGCGAGCCCGCTTGGGACAAGTTTGAGCAGTAGCGCCTCAGATCCTGTGTGGCTGCAAGCAAACGCGCATGCAGACTGGCTGCGTGGCCTACAGAATTGTGGAAAAATTCATGATGGAAGACACTAGGATGGTTGCGAGAGTTGATGATAGGAGGGTCTGAAAACCATGGTCTGGTGGAGGTTGCCAGCTATTGAAGCCGAAGAAGGCCTTGGCTCTGGGCAACAAACGACGACGACAACAACGACAACAATAACAAACCTTGTTTACTATGGAGACGGATAGGCGGTATCTTTCTTGGGACATGTTGCTTTGATCAGGCCAGCTCGGTGAGATGAGAGAGATGGCATGCTAGACTACTAAACGAACCATGCTGTTATCCGAGGGGTTCAATAAGAAGCAGCGATATCGGAGCAGTGTGCCACAACACAGAGCGATAAGACTTATCAACAGGTCTGCATAAGACTTGTTGGGGAGGTTTTTTTCATATTTTTCATATTTTTAATTTTTTTTTAATTTTTTTTAATACCTGGTCTTGTTTCCAATTCGTAATCTCATTGCGCTCTTCCTTGCATCCTTAAGATGCTATGATATGCGCATGTAGGATGATCCGGCCGAGACCCGATGGAACATGTCGTACCATCGCAGACCGGTCCTTGGACGATGAATGCAGGAAGCCCCCAATGCAGTTGGCATGAAACTTACCATTGTTACTCAACAAGAGAAGACGGCGATCAGAGGCTCCCTGATACCTTTTCCCCCGTCCATGTAGGATCCGTGTCGCCTGAGCTGACCACGTCTCGTATCGCGAATGAGAACAAAAAGATGCGATGGCGTTCTGAGCCGAATTGGTCAAGCGGGGGGGGGGGGTGTAGGGACAACTTCGATACGACCCTGCAAACCCCCCCCCTCTTCCCCCTTCCCCCTCCCTCCTTTCCGTTGAGGTCGCTTCTGGATAGCACACGGCCCCAGAATTGCGAGCCAGTGGAGAGCAATGGCTCTAGAACTTGTGTCGTCGCGCGAGAGAGGAGGCAGCCCTCGCTGAGGCCGTCGCCTCGTCGTCCTCCAGGACGATGGTGCAAAATGTCGCCATCAAGCACGGGCCACGCGCGCATTAGACAGACAGAGAGAGAGACAGACAGGTGCTCAATGCCTTAATGCGTAAGGTGGTTCTCCACCATGGATGGAGACTCGGCTCTGCGGTCTTGCTCGGCCGGGAGGACGGCTGGCGGTTGTCGGTCGGGACGGAGGAAGGAAGTTGACTTGTTGTGGACGCCGCGGGACCGCAAGCCCGGATGGCGTGCCCGGGCAACCAAACGATTTCTACAGTCTTGTTCACCTTCTTTGTTGTAGATCCTGGTGCCACCTTGTTCTCGTAAGAAGCCCCCTTCAAGAGACACGGCCAGAGTTGGGTCAGGGAGGAGGAGGAGGAGGAGGAGGAGGAGGATAGGAAGAGACGCCGCAAATTGAGGACATCACGCCATCGACCATAGTTCTCCATCGAATAAGGGGGTTGGTGAGGAAGGCGGGTCAAATCGAGGAGGGAGGGAGGGGAGTCTCGAAGGCTTCGACGCAGATGTCATCATGCCAGATGCAGATGGGCACAGGGTTAGTTTGTGTGGGAGCCAGGGCGTGCCAGGCTGGGGAAGAAGTCGAGATGAATGCTACGCTCCTCGGGAAAAAAAAAAAAGAAAAAAAAAAAAGACAAAGAGAACAGCGGAAGTTAACGTGGCCGGGGTGCCGAGGGTCCATGTCGCATCACAGCTGCCCCCATCTTCTTTGCCCATCTGTAGATCGTGTGATTGGAGATTGGTGGGCACGGTGCTTGAATTCTTTCAGGAAGGGCAACCGATATCCGTATTTGGCCACTCGAGCGGAGGTGATGACGATGATTGAAGAAAAGAAAGAGAGAAAGAAAAAAAGAGAAAAAGAGAGAAAGAAACAAAAAAGATTCGGTTCAAGGTAAGGGAAAGGGGAGGAGGGTTCTCTTGTTCAGATTTTGACATGTCCCATTGAATTCTCTCTCTCTCTCTCTCGTAACTTTCTTCTCATCAGATCCAAGGTGGTTGTTTCGTCCTCTGCTTGACGATGGAGATTGAGCATGCGTCTAGGCGAGCTGCATGCAGCCTCTTTGGGTCTGTACTATTAACATTGCATTGGCTGCTGCTGGCGAGATCTGACCATGTTCTTCCTGGGCTGAAAGGTTCGAGCTGCCGTATCTGGATGTCTCTCTCTCTCGATTGACAGCCAACAGGGGGGGGGGGGGGAAGGTGTGCTGCTTGGCGGCTCGCGGCAAGAGATGGCCCTGCAGGCCCAGTACCGGTCGGTCGGTTTGCCAGTGGGCCTCGGGCGGCTCGCGGTTAGCTCCCAGCGGCTGTCGGTGCGGCTGGACGGCTTTGCGGGGGAGAAAAAACCCACTGTGTCGAGTTCTCTTTGACGGGGTAGAAGTGACTTGTGCCCGGCTTTGGAGGTTCGCACCTGAATGCTGGGCAATCAGACCGGTGATAGATTACAACTTATTCTGAAAGAAGAAGCATTGCTAATTTTCGAATTCCCCTTCTGGCACGGCTTACTGCTGCTAAGGTGGTGATGTTTGAGGATCGAGGTTCGAATTCGAGACGAGGCTGAAGGGCGTCAGCCAAGGGTAGGTAGAGGGTACCTTGCAGGGGGGGAAAATAAGGTAAGCGGGCCTCAAGATGGTGTGCTCCCGCAGAAACCTCCCGCTAAGCAGTGCGCCTGCAGCCACGCGAGCAGGGGGGGGGGGTTGGTACCAAGATACACTGCTACAGGCACTTAGGAGTCACCATTTCAGCGCGAAGATGGTTGGCCCAGGTCGAAACGGGCAAGAGCGATGGTGCAATCCATTGTCTCAAGCACCACATGAATAATCTGGACGCAGGCCTGGAAGGAACCCCAGAGCTCTGCGAGAGAAGTCCAGTGAGAGAGAGAGAGAGAGACAATTCGAGACCATCATATCATACTCTCATCAGCTCTCTTCATCAATAATAGCAACAGCAAAAACAACAACTCCTCATCATCAGGAGGAGGACGACTATCGTCATCAGGCGGGCTGCAGGTGTGGGAGGGAAGGAGGGCTGAGTGGGGTCCACACCCCCTGCCAGGAAGTACAGAGTTGTCCCAGTATACTTGCCCTGTCACAGCAATTCTGCAGCGCTGACGAGTACCCAGGTACCCCACAACAACAGGCCCAGAGGCTAGAGCGATTTCGCCATTTTGCCGCTGCATGACAGAACTTGACGGCTCACTGTCGCTCTCGTCTTCTGCTTCTTGCGTCTTCCAATGCCTCACTCTCAACAGCCTTCTCCTCCTCCTCCTCCTCCTCCTTCTCCAGACCGCCGCATTCTGCCCTACCCTGCCCTGCCCTGCCCTGCCTTGTCCATGCGCCGTGGGTTGGACGTAACATACCCTAGACGAGGTCGACACAACCCTCCTTCGCCACCCCCCCCCTGGCTGCTGGCATCTTCTTCATCGAACTCCCTCTCTTGATCTTCACCTTCGTCCCGACCGCCGACCGCCGAACAAGGGCCCCGTCCATCTCTACCTCTTCTTAAAACTGGTCATCCATCCACCCTCCCACCAAGGACACGACTGATCCTCCAGATCACCACCTCCTCCACCACCACCATCACCCTCATTACGAACCGAAACACCCAACACAACCCAGAGACGTCCTGCTGGCCATTCGTCCGACAAGAAAGAAGACGACCCCCCCCCCCAAAAAAAAGCCCGAACCAACTACCAATCTCTCGAATACGACCCAGGGTGAAACAAGACAACCGTAATATTGCGAGCCTGTCTACGCGAGCGCCTCATCCAATTGCGAAATCGATCCTCTGCCATTGCGTGCCCGGCCAGCTCAGAACTCTGTTCTGTGCCCTCAGACGTCACGTCACGCCCACCACCTCTCCTGCTCTCCCTCCCTCTCTCTCTTTGCGCCCCGCCTGCCCCGCGTCTTTCCCAGCACGACCGTCTCCAGTGTGTGGGCAGTGTGAAGTGGCAGCACGCCATCCTCAGCTGTCTCAACCTCATCCTGACCGACTCGTTCAACAGGCGGTTCGCAGCCTAAAACTCGGAACCCTGCTGCAAGCCCTGGCTCGCATCACTCCGAAGATCCTCACCACACACACACCCCCCAATGGCAGTATAATCTGACATCTGGCGCAATATCTCACCAAAGGCATTGGACCAGTATCGAGCTGGCCCCCTGTCTCCCCCCCCCCCACCGCCTACCGCGCGACCCACTCCCCCCCCCCCCCCCTCCCCCCCCCCCCCCCCCCCCCCCCCCCC
>JACWRQ010000454.1:0-30787 GCA_014849955.1 Cryphonectria carpinicola | reverse complement strand
ACTTACTCACAACTCTCATGCATCATCCTCTTTATTACTTTCCACGTTTCACAACTACCCACACCCCCCCCCCCCCCCCCCCCCCTCCCCCCTCCCCCCAACTCTCAAGCATTATGCTTCCCACGCCTAAAGGCCGGGCTAAAGGCATCATGAGCCTCAATCAGCTCCACCGCCTTCCCATGCTCCGTATCCGAGGTCGACTTCTCCGCCACCTGCCACTCAGTCCCGGCAGCGTGCTCGAGGTTCTTCCCCTTTGTCTCGCGGATAAAGAAGAAACAAAACACGGTGGCGAGGACGTCGAAGCCCATGAAGATCAGAAAGGTGTTGGCCCCGACATTGGCGATCATGTACGGGCTGGCGATGGAGAAGCAGACCGAGGTCGCCCAGTGGGCGAGCATGGCCGTCGCGAGACCGATGGCTCGGATGCGGGTTGGGAAGATCTCTGGGGCATAGGCCCACGGGAGGGGACCCCATGAGCAGTTGTAAATCTGATTACAAAGAAGAAGAAAAAAATAAGCCTCATGTCGGGCAGAAAATTGTGGATGGGAAGAAAAGTTCGCCAATTCAGTTAGGCGGTGGGGGGGAGGGGGGGGGGAGGGGTTTGACAGTCAGAACATACCATAATATCCAGATAAATCATGGCCACAGTCGCCTTGCCAGCACTGGTGACGGTGGCGCTGGACTGCGTCGGAATCTCATCCACAATGAGAGCAGTGATCAACATGCAGATGGCCATCAGCGCGGAGCCGCCCATCAACAATGTCCTGCGCCCAAACTTCTCCGACAGGACCCAGATGAAGAAGGTACAGGCGATGACCTTGACGGCGCCGAACAGGCCCGTGAGCAGCAGGTCGCGGGTGCCACTGCTCCCGACAAGCAGCTTGAAGTACTGGGGCGCAAACACGGCCAGCGCGCTGCTGCCGGTGGCGTTTTGAAAGACGAAGAGCAGGGGGCCGATGAAGAAGCGCAGGCGGTTGGCGGGCTCGAGCAGCTCCCGGTAGGAAAAGGACTCCCTGGCGGCCTCCTCGGCGCGCAGGCCGAGTTGGGTCTCGTTGAACTCGTCCTGGGTCTTGTCGTCCTCGGCGCCGCGGATCCAGGCGAGGGACCGCCATGCCTCGTCGTTGCGGCCCTTGGACAGCAGCCACCGTGTGGACTCGGGCAGCGTGAAGCAGCCCAGGAGCATGATGCCGGCGGCGACGAGCTCGAGGCCCACGGGGATCTGCCACTCGGCCGACCTGCTGGCGATGCCCGCGTTGTTGGCGACGCCGTAGTCCAGCCAGTAGGCCAGCAGCACGCCCCAGGTGTACATCCACTGGTAAAAGGACCCGCAGCGGCCCCTGATCTCCTTGGGGGTCATCTCGGCAGAGTACATGGGCACCACGACGCTCTGGCCGCCCATGCCGATACCAGCAATGATCCTGCCGACGTACCAGCCCGCCAGGGATCTCGTGGGCGCGACCTGGATGACGACGCCGACGCAGAAGATGGCGGTGGCCCCGATGATGGTCCATTTTCGGCCGATGGCGTTGGTGATGGGGTATGTGGCAAAGGCGGCGAGGAAGGATCCGAGCTGTTCGAGGCCGACGGTGAGGGAGCTCACCTCGGATGCGCCGCCCGTGTGGAAGTCCTTGATGAAGGGCTTGAAGGTCAGGATCCCACCGGCGATACCAGAGTCGTAGCCAGCCAGGAAGGAGGAGATGCTGTTGAGATGACGATGAGGATGTTCATCTTGTCATTAATCGAGGTTCATATTTTCTTATTACTCTCAGTAGTCTTTGCGCGCCCCCCCCCCCAAAGCAAAAGGGAGAGAGAGAGAGAGAGAGAGAGAGAGAGAAGGACCCTCTTCAAACTTTCAACCTCAACCTCATCATCGCGCACCTCTGAAGGACTTACAAGATGATGGCCGCCAGGTGGTAAGCACGGTACGTGCCCAGGCGCGTGTTCAGCTCGGGGATCTTGAGAAAAGCCATGGTTCCCAGATTAGTGGCCTTGGCGAGTCCCAAGGCTCTGGTATCAAGCTTTTAAAAAGGTTAGAGTATACAGGTGAATGAATGGTGTAAGTCGCATCGCGCCCCCCCGTGTCGGCGGGAACAGCGAGGACATAAGGAAAGGAAACAAGAAAGAAAAAACCAGTCAGCCCTTTCATTTCCGAACCACCACCCCCTCCTTCTTCTTGTTCTTCTTCTTCCCCTTCTCTGCATGACCAACCGATCCCTACCCCCTCCCCCCCCCCAGGAAACGACGCGTATGCAGTGATTAAGACCACACGGGATCTCTTTTTGTTTGTAACACGAGCACGGTCGGGCAGGCCCCCTTGTTTGCAGTGGTTTACTCTCCCCCTCCCTCCCAGCCTCTCTTGCTTGTTTCATTGGAAGGATCCGCGAAATGGTCTGCACAAGGTGTAGTGCGGATTGCGTGCTAAGTCCCTGGTCGTGAGCAACAGACCTATCAGCTCATCCGTACAGGCACCCAGTTAGCAAGGACCCCCAGCATGTTTAGAATGCGGGGGAAACTTTTCAGTCTGTGTGTCGTTGGTCAAGGATGGAGAATAAGAGGATCGAGAAGAGGAGGGGGGGCGGCAGGAGACAGTGTAGGAAGATTTGGAGAAAAGTCGAGGCTTGTCTTGTCTGGAACAAAAAAAAAAAGGGACATGTAGTGGGTACTTTGATAAGCCTTGTAGGCCAGCTCGGCGATGTCCTCGGCCTGATGCGGTGGCGGTCCGTTGCACAGAGACGGAACTTGGTAGTACTACTAGCTATTGAATTGGGAACAAAAAACATTCGGACAAGATTCCGAAAAAATTCATTATACCAGCCATAGTCCAAAAGTTGCGTATTTGATAGCCAGATGACGTGCTGAGGATCCTGCACGATAGCATGCACAAATACCACGTCTTGACCAAGCGGGCGGATGTCGGTATGGTCCCTATGTTTGGATGGCTATGTGGAGAGGATTGTGGAGAGGGGGAGAGTGGGCGGGGGGGAGGGGGAAGCACATAAAAAAGAGATATAAAAAAAAAGGATGACAAGCGAGGTTCTTCTCTCAAGCCTAAGATCTCTTCTGTTCAGGAAGTCGGCATGTGGATGCGGCCCCGGTCTCGAAACATTCAACGTCCATCCTTGACGAGCATGATTTAAGGGCCGAAAAGAATGGGACAAGAACCGTGTGCTTGGTTATAATATGTCTTGTCCTAGTCTTCAATCTTGTACGAGGTTGATTGCAGTAGACACAATCCATTCGCCAAGGGGAAAGACATACCATCTTGTCTTGTACGCTGTTTGACGTAGTCGAGGGCAAGCGGTCTCGCCATATACTTACACAATGCAGGCTAGAAACATTTCACCTTGGCAAGACAACGATAGCAGGTTTAGATGACTACCTTAGGTTCTATGGGCGCAGGAGGGCAGCTGGGCATAAAGGTAATGACCAGCATCTAGAGTCAATGCGAGGTTATATTGTCACATTCCCGAGCTGGAGGCCGAGGCCAGATGGCATGTCAGAACATATGGAGTGACGGGACAACGAGGGCACTGAGCTCAGGCCCCACCCACCCAGTTCTTCATGTAGAGGATATTGACCATCGATTTCAAGGACCGTGCAAGCAAAACTGAAGAAACGGTGCAAAGTAAGTTCTAGGCGCAGAACTGGTCTATTAGTCCGACTTGTAAGAGAATCCTGCCCAAAGACTAGGTAGTAATTATCTCAGCAGTTCATGCCCGCCGACCCCCATTGTTATTAACCTTGACAGGAGACACCAGCACCTAGAATGTTATGGTGCAGACTCAGAGTCGAATAATTACATCGCATTATAATTATCGTACCTATGAAAGGCATTGTGCTGCGTAGAAGAGGAGAGGAGATTATGTTTGACGAACAAACGAACAGTTTGTACGAGAATTGGATGTGTTTCTTCAAGATGATACTGGATTTATTATCCGCTAGATATCGAATAATTAAGCTGTACTGAAACGAAACTCTCACTACAACTTGCTACTAGTTCTTGTGCATATAAGACGGATTACAGGTTTGGACTCTTCAACATCAATATCTTGATGAACAAAATGTGGCCACTCGAGTATACATGTAGTCGTCATCTCATTATTTATATATCAGTCACGAGGACCAAGTCCTCATTGCTCGCACCGACTCTGCATCAATTGGTGGACATATTAAAAGCCATGGACAGACCAAAGCTACTTTACCAGACCTGCCGGCTGGTAGAAGAACAGACATCTAAATTGGGGGTATTTTTGACAAAGAAAGTTCTGAGATTAAATCCAAAAAGCAGTCACGAGCACCCCCACGGGAACAACCAGCCCGAGAAGCCACGGCGTCCTGGTGGAGGCGGCCGAGGCCCCAGCGCCTCCCGCTGAGCCACTGCTCACAGCCTCGCCCGTGGAGGCCAGGACCTTCTGGCCCGTGGGGTACTCGATGTCGTAGACGGGATCCGAGGTCAGCTCGGCCTGCAGGCCCAGGGTGTGCGGGCAGGTGGGCTGGTTGGCGCCGGACTCCCAGTCCAGGGTGCACTTCTCGTCGTAGCCCAGGGAGCAGATGGCATCGTCGATGTTGAACAGGGCATAGTTCTGGGCGACCCAGCTGGCCTGGTCGCCGAGGCAGCCGAAGAGGAAGTCCATGCTGTTGGGGGCGCTCAGGGGCAGCAGGCCGGCGCCGGTCTTGATGAGGCTGCTGCAGTCGGAGGCGGAGGCATTCTCGTAGGTCATGGCCACGCCGCCGCCGGCGATGGGGTCTGTGGTGGCTGATTTGCCGGTCTGCAGGTAGTTCCAGGCATCGTAGCTGACGTCGTAGGCGCCGCCGGACTGGTCGATGCGCAGGAGGTGGACGGAGCGGGACCCGTAGCTCAGCTTGACGCAGATGTTGTTGCAGTCCACGGCCATGGGCCAGTACGCCACGCGGTTGGTGTTGATCTTGCAGCCCAGGACGCCAATGGAGGACGAGTACTGGGCGTGGGGTGTGGCTGATATGGCCACTGCGTCTGCTGCCGCCGAGACAGGCGAGATAAGCGTGTCCAGTAGCAGGAGGAGGAGGAGGAGGGAAAGACTGCCAAGGGCCCTGAGCCGAGAGGGAGATGTATGGACCACCTCGTGCATCGTCATCATCATCATTTATTGATTTTATCGGATGAGTGGCTGTGTGACTGTTTATGTGTGTATATGTGTGTATGTGTGTTGAAGGAGTGGTCACAGGCGTGACGGCGACATCACGCGATTCTTGGTCAAAGAGAGTCGCCAAAGGAGTGAGTGAGTGAGTGAGTGAGTGAGTGAGTGTCTTGTGGCACAAGGAGGCAAAAGATGACCGCCACGCACGTTTGGCGGACGCGAGAGAAGTGGAGATCTCTTTTGACTTCCCCGCCCTCCCACTTCGAATGAGTGTTGATAAGGGTGTCGTGTAGTGTATGTGGTGGTGTAGATGAGAGAAAGAAGGTTGTCGTCGCGTAGGGGGAGGGAAAGGAAAGGTAATCAAAAAATTAAAAAAAAAAATTCCTCCGCTGCGGGTGTTTCAAACGCCTCGCCAGCCAACGCAAGGTTTGGGCGGTTACTGTAAAATTAGAGTTGTCCAGCTGGGGAATAGCGCCGGGGGGAAACCCCCAGCCTCGGATGGGTCCGTGATAATTATGACAGGGCTCTTGAGGGGGGGTTGGGTGGGGTGGAGTGGTAATCTGTTCTATGGGATTTGAAAAAATCATGGGACATCAAACTTCGATACTCTTTTTCCCTCGGGCCTGCTCAACAGTTCTAAAGAATACATTGTTTCATGCTGCTATCTAATTCTCCATGGTTTATTTGTCCATGATGATCTACTTATTTCATACAAGATCTGCTGTTGTGTGCTGATCCCCGGGGGGGGGGGGCGGGGAGAACAATCCTCCAGCTTGACGAGCCATGCTTAAACCTATACACGCCCCCAAGCCCGAGAGAGCGGCTCTTTCTCTCAGCCTTGATCCTCCTTCAGTCCCAGTGTCATGCCCATCCTCTTGGCCTGGCTCCTCAGAGCAGGATGGTCGGCGCTCACGAGCGGTTTGATCCACGTGGCCTCCGTGTCCTGCTGCTCGGGCGCTTCGTCTTCCTTTTGGTGATTAAACCGCACACTGCCCGCCCCCAGCAGCGTGGGCTCACAGTCGACATAGATGGTCTCCCACTCGCCCTGCCTGCTCAGGAAGGTCTCGTGGAACAGGCCAAAGTGCCGGTAGCCCGTCTCGCGCACGAAGTTGTGGTACCAGTCCCACCCGTCACGGTGCACCCTGTCGTGCGCAAACCGGTTGAGGCCGTCCGCGTCGCGAAAGTACGCCACCAGCAGGATCCCGTTGTGCGAGGCGCGCGTCGTGCCGCGCCAGACCGTGGCAGATAGCATGCCGAACTCGTCGCGCCGCGCCTTCAGATCCGTGGTCATTGCCTGGAAGTGTGCGCCGATCTCGCGCCCGCCGGGGCAGAAGGGGCCCATGGGGTGGTTGAAGTGGACGCCCAGGTGGAAGGCCACGACGGGGGACGAGGCAGCGGTGGAGCCGAAGCTGGGGTTGGTCGGGGTGGTGGCGGCGTCGTCGTTGTCGTTGTTGTCGTTGTTGTTACTGTTGGCCAGAAGCAGGGGAAGCTGGGCTGTCGAGCGGCCTGGAATCATGTCGACCATGAGCGGGTTGTCCTGGGGCGAGCGGGCGTGCAGGATCGTGGTGATGACGGCGTGGCCGAGCAGGAAGACAACGGGGAGGAGGGCCAAATGCGCTTGTAGGACGAGGAACAGCAGAGTCTGGAAGAGACCACCCAAGGCAAGGAGGGTTGGGAGTGTGAAGGACTCCCTAAAGAAGAACTGTGGTGCTGCTGTTAGACCAGACTTTTGAGGGTCATTTTTCTCTCTCTCCATGTTTGTTGTTGTTGTTGTTGTTGTTGTTGTTGTTGTTGGGGATGGAGTCACTTACGGATTGAAATGACGGCAACTTCTCTGGCGTGGCCGTCCTGGTAGGGACAACAAGTGGCTTGAAGTCTTTCATGGTGTTTTTTTTTTTTTTTTTTTTTTTTTTTTTTTTTTTTTTTTTTTTTTTTTTTTGTTTGGTGTGGGGGGGGGGGGGGGGGGGAGGGGGGGAGAGAGAGAGAGAGAGAGAGAGAGAGAGAGAGAGAGAGAGAGAGAGAGAGAGAGAGAGAATGCGTCAAGTTTGCTAGAGGTCTCGAATCTGATGGGCGAGATTTGGTATGTTGAAAGGAAGGGAAAGGAAGGACAGGACCTTGGGAATCAAATCGAACGAGGCCCCTTGATTAAGGTAGATTTGTTTGTGTGAATAAGTAAAGACTAGGTGGGTCAGGCTGGGTTGTTACTCTGTCAACGTGTTGTTGTTGTTATGTTTTTTTCTCCTATTCTTCTTTCCCAATCTTGAAGTTACCACTGGACCGGCTTTATATAGATGAATACTTTTCTTCACCTCTACTTCACCCACTGTTGAACATGAGAGCGACGGGCCGGAGTAACACAACCACAACAAAAAGCGAAAACGAGCAACATGGCCACGGCTCACCGCACAAAGGCTGGTCCATATTTTCACTGTCCTATTACTCTGTAAGTGCCAAAAATAGAAATGTGCGGGTGCCCGTTCGCATTCTCTTTTGAGAGGATTGCAAGGCAGAGAAAAGGGCCCCTCCCTGGTCGTCCTGGTCGGGATAATCCGAGCACCGTGGCACTGCGGCGAGGCAAGGAACGGGCCCCATGAATCCGTGGTCTTCCACTGCAGGCCTGCTAGTAGCTTTGCGAATGCGAGCCGGAGGGATTTTTGGCCGACGTCAATGACGAACCTCCGTCGGGGTGAGATTCGACATGCAAGCTGAGAAGGATCACCTTCTAAGCCCTGGAACTTTCAATATTGCATATCCCAGGTGTCTTTTCTTTTTCCTTTTCTGTCTCATATATCCCTTTTCTTCTTCTTCTTCTTCTTATGTTATCTTCAACCACAATGGCCAGTTACGGATAGCAAGACGCTCAACTCGTTCCCTTTCCAATGGTGTGTTTCCGGTCTGTCGCAGATCCCCACCATTGAGATTGCGTCTTGATGGCTTACAGATCAAGTTCAAAAAGAAGGACTGAAGACTCTAATGTCGGAAATGCAGCGATAGTTACTTGATTGGGTTCTCGAGATAGTAGTGGTCCCACCCCCTCAGGTCCCTTGCTCAAAATTTCCTCTCTTCCTCTCACTTTTGTCCGACTCCCATCCTCACTCACTACCCTGCTCCCCCGCCGACTCATTTGACTTTGGCTCTTGATCCAGATGTGCAGCTTCACCACCGACCTCACCTCCAACCCCGTCTCCGGCCTCATCACTGGCCTCACCACCGACCTCCCCACTGACTTCATCACCGACCTCATTGCTGGCCTCACCACTGGCCTCGCCACTTGCCTCAACAGCGGTCTCATCACTGCCACCACCGCTGATCTCGCCACTGGTCTTACCACCGGCCTCACCACCGACTTCTTGACTGGCCTCACCCAAGCCAACGGGCAGAGAACGATCCACAAGTCCAGAGGACGACCCCAAGGCCGGCAGCTCGACCCCGTCGTCATCGTGCATAAGATCTGTGGGCAGGTCCAGAGGACCACGGTACCTCACTTTCGGCGGCGGCTGGAGGTGTGCACGTCCGCCGCCCCCGCCGCCCCCGCGTCTGTTGCCGGGCCCAGGCCGCCTCGCTCTCCGCCTGCTAGGCGGCCGCCCCAGGTATATTGCAGTGCAGTACCAGATCGCCAGGAAGACCAAGATGCCCGTCACGCCTCCACCTACTACCCTCGGGCTGACGCTGAGTTCAAACGGCATGTGGGTAGCGTTGAACCCTCCGAACATGGCAGGGTCGTATGTGTATCCCGGTGGTTTCGTGGATATAACCGTGAGGGTTGGAAACTTGGTTCGGGTCGGCGTGAATGTAGCCTCAGCCGTTGGGACAGCCAGGTACTGCTCGGTGGCTGGGCTCTCCCCACACGCGAGGTAGGTGTAGGGCCCCTTGTGGTTGGCCAGTGTCAACAGCGCCGTGGAGCAGTAATCACCACCAGGCTGGGTACTGTATATATATATATATGTGTGTGTGTGTATTGTGCGAATGGTGAGAAACTGTCATACGGACAATGGGGGGATAATCACCTTTAGAGAGAAGAGAAAAGAAAGGAAAAAAAAACAACGAACCAGGTGAAAGTCGTAAGATGCGAGCGAGTAGTAAAGCCACATCCATCAGAGCAGGAATTGCTGTCCACACAGCTTCCGGCGAGACCGCATTGTTCGGCCTTGACAACCGTAAACGGGCAGAAACCCCAGAGGCTGCGGTGGACATCAACGGTGATATCGTAGCTAGGCTCTGCCGTTCGGGTTGCATACGGGTTGCCCTCGAGATAGACCGTTTGCATGTGTGTCAGTGTGCTGCCGTAGCCTCTGGGAGCTCTGTTCTGTCGAATGCCCCCCAGGTCGCCGCCGTATTCCGACGCATATTCAAGAGCTCGCAACCCCATCAGGAGGCCTGCGAGGCAGATGAGTATCATTGCGATCAAGACACTGGAGCTGAAAGACATCCTGGCAAGCTACTGGATGGAAAAGAAGGTTATGTCCTGTGAGGGAAATGATGAAGGCGAAGCTTGGATATCTCGGAGTGGGAGCGGGCGAGAGAGACCATAGGATATATTATCTCAAGGAAAATCCTTATCAAGAGAGCTCGCCCACTGCCAACCCAGAATGTCTGTCATATTCGTTTGCTTCAGGTGAAGACGCTGAGGCTGGCGCCTCCGACAAGCCTCCCTCAACGGAAACGTATATCCAAGATAGATCCTACTCCAAAGAAAGAAGGTGATGATGGACATCACTAGAAACATGCTCAAAATATAACCCTCTTATTTGATATATCAATTTGATCAACAAATCAGAGACTATGGTCATAGTACTAGGATTTTCAGCACGGCTGGCCATATTGCTACTGACGGTGCCCAATGCGTCCAAGATGTCTTTCTACTGGATACCGACTGCCTGGGAATTACCACCTCCTGACCATAATTTCAGCACGGCTTCTCGACCGCCAAAGCCCAGTGATCGCCAGAATTTCTTTGTCTCGCATGTCTGAGCGGGCTTTGCGCAGGTTTGGGGCGTTGTTCTCGTCCGATGCCTGGGTCAATGAATTTCAAGTCTTCCCACTTCAACGAGAGCCCCATGGTCTCTAGTAATACTATGAAGTGCATGCTCGTCCAGGTATAGCTTTGGAAATGCACTGATTCAACATTTTCGTCTTTTTGGCAGGCGGTCTGTCTTGTCTTGCTAAGTATGTCTCACTCTCTATTTCGGCAGAGAACCAAACTGCATCTCGTACAGCACACGGCACTTTCTTCCAGGACAGGGTGAAATTCCGGCCATGGTCACGACGTTCACAAATCGCCTGAGCGTATGACTCAATTTTGATCATGATTTTGGATCCTCTGTAAGCATGTCTGAGCATGTAATCAATGTCTATCTAGCAGTTATCTATGTCAAATGAGAGTATTATGGCCCATGTCAAGAGCACCATGGACTCTGAGGCCCCTGTGCTCTCCAGATTGTAATCAATGCCCCGAGGCCAGCTTGACACGCTCTGTGGGCTTGAAAATCGCTTCTCCCCTTGGAAGGCCTCACGAGATTTGGTAACTCTTTCGCCCTCGATTTGTGCCAATGCCTCATGCTCCTTACGTCGCCCGACAGTGCGAAGCGTATACCGTCGTACAATCAGTGATTGAAGGCCTGGAATGCAACACAAATTGCGTGTTGATTCAGTTGCCAGGCCATTCTGCGCTGAATAGCTGCCCCTGAGCAGCTGAAGGACTTTCCTCCCGCAAATATATGTCATAATTATTACTTTTAGACACCCTAATGCTGACAGGAAATGGGTTGGAAAGGAAAGAAGCGAAAGAAAAATAAAATAGGAAGAAATAGGAAGAAATGGGAAGAACTAGGAAGATGCACGACACAAGAGATCACAGGCGGTCTACTTCTCTCCATGCAATTTTGCTATACAAATTCAATCAAAGCCTTTGAGGCGGCCAGGATCTGACCGACAAAGGTGTACCTTAATTTGTGGCCTGTCATATGGCGGTCCAGTTCATGACTTGTGGGTTGATGTCACGCCATTTCTACACCGCGAGACTGTCGGACATTCCCGTGTCGTATTCATTAAACCTCTTTCTTGCGCACCTTGTAAGCAGTTTCAATATCAGTCTTCATGGAGAACTGTTCTCCTCCTTTGTGATATCCCAACTCTCGACATTCTTCAGACTGCATTTAATACTTTGTCATTCCACGGCGCCGCCCGGCTCTTGCCAACATGTCGTCGATATCCAATCTCCACCTTGAACGCGCCGCATCTCTCGTCAACACATATGTTCCAGAAGCTGTCCGAGACAATTGGCGCATCGTCGGAACAACGGGTGTAATGGTCGGGTTGTGTCTCTGTCCTCTGGTGGCCTGGATATGGGAAACGGATCAGTCGCCTGGCGATGCCCAGCAACTTGAAGAAGATTCAGAAAGCGACGAGGCCCTTCGCGAGACATGATGAAACCAATGAGCCGATATTCACGACACGAGCCCCCCAGGTGCTGCTTTCGAAATCGCGGTCTTGAGTTCTAAAGGACGCAAGGAAGGACCACGCACGAGCTTGTCGAGTTTTGCGCATTCGAAGGATATTGAGGATCTGTGAGCCAACAGTGAGACGAAGGGTAGTCTCGTCTTGATCAACCAGGCCGTGGAAAAGCAGGCTCATCCCTTTTCAGCAACAAGAGGGGGTTGCCTTGGGCGCAACGAAGGCTTTGCCATGTCATGGCTTATGACAACTTCAATATGGGGCGCCGAGGGATAGTTGGAGGCTTGCAAGGCTCTGCTGAAGGAGGCTAGTAATCAAATCATGTTTTCGGGGCTCGGAACCTCTCACAGAGCCAATAATTCTACGGCCAATCATTCTGTAAGCTGGGAATATTAGTCCGTCATTGATACTTGCGGCCTCATATTATCTTGACCTTGAAAGCACTCTCCTGTAATCCAGGGCTTGAGCAGTTTCATTGCGCCAAACTCGTTGGAAGGAGGCGATCGTGCTCTCTCTCTTTTTTTCTTTTTTTTTTTTCCTTTATTGAAACAACTAATTACTGTCCAAACTGTCGATGGTCAATGTGATGTAAAAGGAGTGGCCATTCCCAGCTTGCTAGGAATGACTATGGTCTATATGGCTACGTAACGGTCGGGCTCGCACAAGTATTCAATCACTGAAAGGAGTATGAAAAACATATTCGTCAGCCTTGGCTTCCAAGAATTACAGCCTCGGGCGATTGCCTGCAGCGCCTGCATCACGTATACTCCATGTGCACATTACATAGTCGCGAGGAAAGATATACTGGTATAAAGGTTTCATGTCTAAAGTCTTCGGCCGAGTCTAGACTGGATGTTCAGCGGTGCTGTGGCCCCCCGGGGTCGTCACGCAAGAAGAGGAACTTTGTCACCATTTTATTCCCGCCAATACGCGGACATCAACGGCCACGCTCAAGGGTTAGCAGAGAAGTCCTTAGTCCAACAACAGTATCAGGCCTATCAGGAAGGGAACCATTTTGTCTTCATCACCGGCAATTTATCTACATCCCTCCATTGATTATACTACGTAGCGTACCACGTTTCGTCCTACCATGTGGACCTGGATTTGTCTGTACCTCCTAGTAGCCTATGCCAAGATCGAGAGATGAGGGTGCATTGCATGCTCAATGTATTTAGGGTGGCCCAGTCCCGAAGATAAGATGGCTAGTCGGCACATGGGATCATCACTGAGCCTGTGGATAAGTCTGTACCAGGCGGTTTCCCCACCCCAGTGGTTCCTATGCTAGTGTTATGTAGCAACTTTCGCGAGATATGGCATGCAAGTCGTGCTGATCGGACCAGGGTATCATGCAACTATCACAAAATAGATATCAAGCAAGCCGGGCCTGTGACATGTGCAGAGATTATGAAGGGATTTTCCCCCTCCTCTTTCCAAGATTAGACATTCATCGGACAAAAGTAATTCATGAACATATCTCTTCTATCCAGAATCAAACGTACTTTTACTGTTCAGTGTTTTCCTATTTCCCTTAGGGAGCTCGACTTCCTGAGGTCTTGATCACCATGGCTACTGTATCTGAAGTCGCAACGCTGCCTGCGGAGATGGATTCTATTATTGACGTCAGAGACCATCATCAGGAGAAGGAAGTTGATATGGAGAAATCTGGGACAGACGAGGACAACTCCAAGTCAGGAGAGGAAGCAGTTGCAGTTTCTGTCATAGAAGATCATGGCAAGTCATACAATATGCAGGGGGGAAACCAAGCATCGTGTCTGATGTGAGCTAATGTCATTAATCAGGTCAATACACCAAAGAACAGTATAAGAATCTGAAGAGGAAGATTGATCGTTATTTGTTACCGCTCATGTGGCTCTGTTATGGAATCGTGAGCGCCCCCCCCCCCCTCTCCTAAAACGTTATTGGGGGAAAGAAGGGCGCCTTCAACTGTTGTTGCAACAGCCCCCTTTGAAAAAATCTCGATCCAACGATGCTAATGACACTCATGACTGAAGCAACAAAGCGACAAGTAAGAATATGGATTTTCTCTGCTCCATCTTCCAAAGCCTCACGCTGAGCAAACAAACCATAGAACATCACTTGGTACGCAGGCCACCTTTGGCTTACAAACAGATACCCATCTCGTGGGCAATCAATGTAGGTGATCCAGCAACAGAAAATTCACCTATTCAACTGAGTGATCTCCGTGATCTCCATATCTACAAAGTCTATGGGAGGGGAAAAGAAAAGGAAGAAAAAAAGAAATACGACTCAGTTACTGGCTAATAACATGTCTTACTAACCTTCGATTTCCCACGCTCTCAAAAAAAAAAAAAAAAGACGCATGGCTCACAACCATCTTCTACATCGCCTACATGTGCTTCGAGTTCCCCTCCAACCTCATCCTCCAGCGGCACCGGATGGGCCGCACCCTCTCCTTCTACATGCTCTGCTGGGGCGTCGTGGTCCTCTGCATCGGCTTCGCCCAGAACTTCCGCCAGCTCATCGCCCTGCGCGCCCTCCAGGGCATGTTCGAGTGCTGCATCAGCCCGGGCTTCATCCTCGTCGTCGGCTCCTGGTACACGACGCGCGAGCACGCCTCGCGCACCCTGGTGTTCCAGAGCGCCAACGCCGGCTTCGGCATCATCTCCAGCTTGACCCTGTACGGCATCGGCTCGGTCCAGGACCAGCGGGGGTCTGGGTTCCAGGCGTGGCGGTACATGTCGTATTTCCTGGGCTCGCTGACCATCGTCACGGGGTCTCTGTGCTTGTTCCTTTTGGGCACGCCGTCCGAGGTCCACTGGCTCTCGGCGGAGGAGAGGAAGATGGCGAATACCCGTATCCTGACGAACAATACTGGCCATGACCAGACCGGTGTCAAGAGGTGGAGGTGGGAGCAGGCGATAGAATGCCTTACCGACCCTTGTGTAGGTTCTACATCCCAATATCCAGCCCCCTTTTGAGAGAGTCTAGGGGTATTATCTAAATTCTCACCATACCAAAATTTTTTTTTAAAAAAATAGCCATGCTGATATTTCTCTCTCTCTCTCTCTCTCTCTCTCTCTCTCTCTCTCAAAGTTCTGGTTCTGCGGCGTCAACGCGTTCCTGGTGTCCGTCCCCAATGGAGGGCTGTCGACATTCGGCTCCATCATCAGCACATCCTTCGGCTTCACCAACCTCCAGGTCATTCTCCTCAACATCCCCATGAACGTCTTCTCCGTCTCTTACTTTGCCGTGATCGGCATCCTCACCTCCCGCCGAAAGAACCTCCGCTTCTACTTCATGACATTCTCCACAATCCCCCCCTTCATCGGGTTCCTGATGATGTCCCTCCTCCCCAACGAGCCGCAGTACAAGTGGATCAAGTGGGGAGGCTACTTCATGACCGTCCCGCTGGTGATCTCCATGTTTCTAGCCTGGACCATGATCCCGTCCAACACGGCCGGCCGCACCAAGAGGACCCTCACGTCGTCCTTCACCTTTGTTGGGTACTGTGTCGGCAACATGACGGGCTCGCAAATTTTCAAGTCAGCTGATGCGCCCCGGTATGTCCCAGGGACGGTGGGCTGTGCCGTCTGCTTTGGGCTTGAGTTCCTGTTATTCATCGCTTGGCGGCTGGTGTATGTCCTTCGGAACCGGAGGAGCCGGAGGAGATGGGAGCGCGAGGGTATCTCAGAGGAGGTGCGGGTGGCCCGCGCCAAGGAGCTGGGCGAGCAGGATACGACCGACTTTCGGAATCCCTATGTAAGAACTTACTGTTCAATTTCCTCTCTTCTCTTTGGGTTCACTGTCGCTGATCTCTCTGTAGTTTCTATATACCATGTGAGATGTTGACAGCTCTCGAGGAAACCTTGATATCTGTTGTCCATGCTGTTCAGATTGGAGCATGTAGGATATCTAGGATATATACCCCAGAGGTCACCAGTGCAGGAGTGGTCAGGTGGTTGGTTCGTCGTGTTGCGTTGCGATCCTTGTGTATCATGAAGACGTGTTTTTATTTGCAGTTTAGATCTTCATTAAGCTGAAATCGATCTCTCAGGACTTTGTTAGATGAAAGCTCAAGATGACCGACACACTGGAATGGAAAACCTGTTTCGTTCTAGATTTCTACGTGCAGAGAAGCAGATAGGTCAAAAGAAAGACACACACACACAAGAGTTAAAACTAATAATAATAATAAAAATAAAGAAGAGGGGAGGGGGGGACGCGGGCGTGTGTGTAAAAGGTAAAGAGATACTCCTTCTTCTCCCTTCTGAGGCTGTCCACAACAATCTCGAGAATGGCTAGATGGCTTCTTCATAAAATTGCCCTCCATAATAAATACCGCAATGCCCTCTTCACCATTCATAATCAGTTTCTTTATCTTCCGCAGTCTCGCCCATTCACCTCGTCATTGTTCGTTCTCGTTCGATCTCCATCACCCGATCCCACTGCCCGTCTTGGATGTCAGCAAGGACAAAGTACTGTTCAGCGCTGGTCACCACGAGCAGAAAGTCGTCATCCCGAAAGATGGCCGTGATCGAGATCTCTGGGAGGATGAAGCTGATGATGGGGTTCTCGCCGCTCCTCGTGCCTTGCCACCTGGCATGGTAGTTTTCGGCCCTTGAGGAGCCGTCCGGTTGGAACCTCCAACAACTTGAGGAGTGGCTTCCGGAGAATGTACAGGTTTTGGCATTCAGAGACCATGCATGTCGAAAGTGGTAGGCAGCGAATGAGCTCGGCGCTGCAGGGTTTCGGGCCACGAGATCTCGGCGCCGGATGAAGTCCGGACGATTACGACTGAGCTCCAGTTCTTGTTGTATATTTTCCCAAAAGTTCCTACCGGATGGCGGTATCGATATGGAGTCGGTAGGGTTCCCCTTGGTCTGGGATTCGAAAGCCAGGAGTATAGAAGCCGAGTCCTCGTGAAAGTGAGGCGCGGTGTCGTATCCACATACGAGCTGGTCATCCCAGAGACATGATCTGAAGCTCGGACTCAGCGACGCGATCTGGAAGGCTGTCTGACCCTCGGGTATGTGATAATCCAGGGTTGCGAATTCCTCGGTCAGGGTGTTGAACGTGAGGCACTTGAATTGGTCAGAGGATCTCCTGCCTGGGGCCGATGCTATCTTCAGCAGCTGATATGTGCCGCGGTTGTCGACTTTTTGGATATCCAGGTGCTCTTCAACATTTACAGGTCCCGGAGGCCTGGCGACCCTGAGGGACCTTGGCCTGATGAGCCTGGCCCTCCAGCGCTCCATCCCCAGCTCCGGCTGAGGTGGGATGACATCCGTGATGGACGATTGGACTGCTGTGTATCGGCCCTTGGTTTTCTTGAATTTATAAACTAGGAGCTCAGACCTGGTGAGAGGCTGGAAAGCAACGACGAAAAACACGGTCGGGTCCAGCAGGTGGGGAAGCACTGGTATGTTGTGGTCGCCGGGGACAGGAGTTGGACGCTCGAGCAGGGCAAGTGATGCCGTCTCGCCTGGCCGTGAGCCTACCCCGGATACCGTTGTATCGACCTCAAGAAGGTCACGTAACCCCTCCCAGACATATAACTTGTTGTCTTGTGTCACTATGTAGACCATAAGGTCCTTGGTGATGCACCCTCTGGGGGTATTCGGGAGAGAGATTTGCACAGGAGCACCGGCATCGAGGGTCCAAGCGAGTCTAATAAGATATCATAATACATGTAAGTAGGGTGCCTTGTCTTGCCGAGTGGCTCACAAGATGAACAGGGGCAAGTGTCTTACACAGTTCGTCCCGACACACCGATGACGAGTTTATTCCCGACAGCCACGAGTTTCGGGGGATTTCCCCTGACCAAGGAGTGCATGGGACTCGTGAAGGTTGTCCTCTGGCAGGTGTGCAGCTGATGAACGATGATGGGCTGCGCGGAACCCGCATCGTTTCCGTTCTTCTGGTAGGCCAAGTTCCCGTCAGAATAGAAGTACAGTACGTGGTCCTGCCTCGCTGGGGCTCCCGCGCCCCCAGGCCCTTGTGGAGAGTTGCTACAGCAGACGTCCACATAAGTCTTGCCGTCCTGCAGACGTGCGAACTGCTGGGCTGGCCATTGTTGGTCGGCAGAGTTTTTGAAAGCGGTGAGAAGCCGCACAGGGTAGCGGCCTGCGAGTCTGGCGGACCAAGCCTTGAGGGCCCGGTGAAGAACCTCACCACGCTGCTGCGGCGCACCACCCGCAGTCTGGTCATCGGATGGACGGAGCAGAGTGGGAAACCATTTCAAGAGCACATTGTAGACGACGGGCCCCGTGTTGGTGGTCAAGGAAGCACGCCAGCGGCGACAGACCCGCAGGGCAGTACAGATGTCCCCAATATCCATGTGCTCGACGATGCAGAGCTGGATCTCCAGGGGGCAGCTGCCAAAGATATCGACCCTCTTGCTCCTCCATGAACACATCTGGCCCACAGCGTCCAGCTCATCGTCGGTGAGGCGGCCAATGATCTGAAACAAGACCTGACGCCGCTGCTCGGTCGTGGCGAGCTTGAAGGCATGCAAGATCTCGCCCATGGCGATGAGGGTATTGGCTGGCAACGCCTGCTTGCCGTCCTGTCTCGTGTGAACAGCCGTGGTAGTGGGATTAGCCCAAGGGGGGAGGGGGAGAGAGGGAGAGAGAGAGAGTGTGTGTGTGTGTGTGTCTTGCCCTTCCAGCAGCTGCGTGGGAATAGTTGGATGGCCTCCACAACCAAGGCCTTTGAGGGAAGGGGGACGTTGTGTCAGGATGTTGTTTGGTCAAGTATGGTATTAAATTTTCTTTCCACAAGTGACACGTTGATTCGTTCACTCACAAGGGAGGTCCACAGAAGGAAGTGTAATGGAGGGTTGGTGGGGGGGGAAAAGAGATGAAAAAAGAGAGAGAGGGAGGGGGAGAGAATTCCAAGGCAGAAATTGGCCTTTGAAGGGAGGAAGACAAGAAGGAGAGGAGGAGTAGGAGAGGGAGGAGGAGGAGGAGGAGGAAGAGGAAGAGGAAGAGGAGGAAGAGAAGGAGGAGAAGAAGAAGAAGAAGGGAGGGAAAAGGGAAGAGCTGAGGGGGGGGTGGGTGGTGGTTGCACTTTCTTTTGCGTGGCTGCAGGTTGGCAGTTACGGCCTGGTTTACTGCCTGGTTTGCTGCCTGACCACTGCAGTGATTACTTAGTATTCAAAAAGGTTTAGCATTAAGTGAGGTCGCGGTTTGTGCTACCGTGATGTATCATGTATAGCAAGTACAGCAACACAGGATAATATGGAGAGAGCACCTGCGTAGTGTATGTACTGAATACAGTATAGTGTACATGGTACTTGCAGGGTACGTGTATGAGCGTGTTGTTACTTAGTAGTGTGTACTTGCCAAGCAAGCTGTCACCTGCTGTGGAACGGGCTGATGACGCTGTAGCTTTATCTTATCAGCGCCCAACCCACCGAGCCTACAGGGCCTCACTTACAACTCACCACCCCCCCATAATTTCCATGTGTACTCTAAGGCGTGACCATCCATTGATTTGACTCAACCACGTTCCGTGTCCATCTGTCCGTCCAACTCCTCTCTTTCTCTCCCTCCCCTCCCTCTCCTTTTCTCTTTCCTTCTCTCTCGGTATATCTTATCCATCCATAGAAGCCATACTAGACTGACAGCGTCATGGCTGGTGCCGTGACCTCGAGCGACGATGACGACCGCGGCAACAACGCCAACAACACCAACAACAACAAGCAGGCAGTCGATCAAGTCACTCCCGTCTTCCACCGACCAACCTCCTCGACCGACGATGCCTCCTCCGTCCACAGCAGCCCCGCCTCTTCGTCCTACCGCTCCGACTCTCCCACGCCCTCCCACCACCGACGACGCCATGCCATGCTCGTAACGACGCGCAACATCTCCTTCGTGACCGCCGTCGCAGCCGCGCTGTGCGCGGGCTCCATCACGGCCTTTTCGCTGTATGGGCACCTGTTCCAAGAGCGCCTGCACTACTCGCAGTACCAGGTCAACGGTGTCGCGATCGTGGCGAGCTTCTCGCTCTACCTGCCCGTGCCGTTGTTCGGATATACATGCGATCGATACGGCCCCGCCCCGCTCTCTGGGCTCTCGGCTGTCTTCTTTGGTGTGGGCTACGGGCTCGCGGCTGGACTGTACAAGCACGGCGCAGAGGCTGGGGCCGCGGCCGCGGCCGGTCCCGACCGGCTCTCCTATGCAGCTATGATCTTTGCCTTCATCCTGATCGGCATAGGCTCCTGCGCCCTCTACATAGGCTCCGTGGCAACATGCGCCAAGAACTTTGGCAAGGGCAAACACCGGGGTCTGGCGCTGGCCGTGCCCATCACGGCCATCGGGCTCAGCGGGTTGTGGCAGAGCCAGGTCGGGAGCAGGCTGCTGTACGAGAGGCTGCCGGGTGGTTCCAGGGGCGATGTGGACTGCTTCTTGTTCTTCCTCTTCCTCGCCATCCTGCTCTTCACCGTCGGCTTCATCGGCACCTTCACCATGAAGGTCATCGACGAGCAGGAGCTCATCGACGAGGCCGTCGAGGAGCTCGAGCGGAGCGGTCTCCTGGACGGCAGCTCGCTGTTCACACCTTCGCGCCCCGCCGGCGGCTACGGAACGCTTGAGCACATCGAGCCGGTGCCCATCGATGATGAGGACTATGACGATAATCGGGAAGACGCCGGGCTTCTGGACCCGACCAAGGACTTTGGGGACGATGCGAGATTCAAGAAGAACGTGGTGCTGAATGCAGAGACGCGGCGTTTCCTCGGCGACCACACCATGTGGTTCTTTGCTGCTGGCTTCTTTTTGGCCATTGGCCCTGCGGAGGCCTTCATCAATAACATGGGGACAGTCATCAAGACGCTGTACCCTCCCGCGGGGGCGCACCTGCACCTGGGCCCTGCCACCACAGCCGCCACCCATGTCTCCATCATCTGTGCGACCAGCACCGCCGTGCGACTGCTCGTCGGTGCCCTCACAGACCTGCTGGCGCCCAGTCCCACCACGCAGCACTTTCAGTTCCCTTCCTCTTCTGACGGTGCCGCGCCCGCCACCATGCTCCAGCGCATGAAGTTCTCGGTGTCTCGCGTCACATTCCTCATCTTCTTTGCCCTCCTGCTGTCGCTGGGCATGGCGGTCCTGGCCTCGGGCGCGATCCAGAACCACGGAGAGCGCTTCTGGATCGTCTCGGCCAGCGTGGGCGCAGGCTATGGGGCGCTCTTCTCCCTCGCACCCATCATCGTCACCATCATCTGGGGGGTGGAAAACTTTGGCACCAACTGGGGTATCGTGGCGACATTTCCTGCGGTGGGCAATGCGCTCTGGGGCTCTGTCTATTCTGCCGTGTACCAGGCCGGGGCGGAGAAGAGCCCCCAACCCAGCCCTCCTAGCGGAGACGACAACAACGCTGGTGACGGCGATCTCTTTTGTTATGGGACGCAGTGCTACTCTGTGGCCTACTGGGGCATGGCGGGCAGCGTCTGGCTTGCGTGCCTGCTTGTGCTGTGGGCGTGGAGAGGGAGGAATGGGTGGGCCAAGAGGGGTATTGTGATCTGAAGGCAAGGTGTTGTGTGTGTGTGTGTGTGTGTGTGTGTGTGTATGTATTTTCCCTCTCTCTCTCTTTCTCTTTCTCCCTCTATATCGGTTCACATGGTCTTTCGGCATTAGATCTGACCTTTTTCTCTTTCCTTCCTTTTTTCTTTTCCTTTCTTCCTTCGTTTTCGTCTTTTGCATATCAAGCACGCATTTGTTGGGCGTTCCAAGGTGTAGCCATGCTATCCCATCATGTATGGCTGCTTTATTTTCCCTTTCTTTTTCTCTTTTCCTTACTCAGTTGATGAGTGAGTGAGTGAGTGGGTGAGCAAGACTGCTATAGAAAGAAGTTAAAAAGAAAAATTACTAAATATTTCGTGCGCAAGTGATTGCGCGCTTTCTGTTTTGTATATTTCCATTCTGGAACCAGAACCCGACTTGGTTTTTTGTTTTTTTCCTTCCTCATCCTCTCCGTCCCTTGTCACACATCTACGCCGTGATCTTGTCCTTCCACTCACCCACAACCCTCTCGATCTCTCGCAGAATCACCTCCTTCCTCGCCTCATCACACCAGCTCCCCTCCACAGCATTCCTCGCCACGGTCCGCCACTCATCCACGCTCAGCCCAAACGCCTCCTGCACCGCACAGTAGTTCTCCAGGATGTACCCGCCAAAATAAGCCGGGTCGTCGCTGTTGATGCTAAACGGCACCCCGTTCTCCAGAAACACCCGGATGGGCACCTCGGACACCTTGGTCACGCCCCGCAGCACAACATTGGACAGGGGACACACGCTCAGCATGACCTTGTCCGCGGCGAGCCTCCTCATGACATGCGGGTCGTGGCGCGCGTTGACGCCGTGGTCGATACGCGTGACCCTGAGCTCGTCCAGTGCCTCGGTCACGTACGCCGCGGGGCCCTCCTCGCCCGCGTGCGCCGTCAGGCGCACCCCGTCGGCGGCGGCGAGGGCGTACACCTCGCGCCACAGCGAGGGCGGCATGTCGCGCTCCGTGGAGCACAGGCCCATGCCGGCGAGGGTGCCGTCTGCAAAGTGGCCGGCCTCGCGCATGGTGGTGAAGCAGGCGAGCGAGTCCGGGACGGGGAGGTGGCGCAGCAGGCACGGGACGAGCAGGCTGGTGAGGCCCAGGTCGGCCTCGGCGCGGCGGCGGGCGGCCGTGAAGCCCCCGACGATGGTGGCGTAGGGGATGCCGCGGGCCAGGTGGACCTGGGGGTCGAAGAAGACCTCGGCGTGGTGGACGCCCTGGGCGGCGGCCTTGGTGAAGTAGGCGTAGGCGAGGTCCTCAAAGTCGGACTCGTGGAGGAGCACGGTGAAGCCGATGTAGTAGTAGTGCAGGAAGTCGTCGAGGGAGGTGAACCTGGCGTAGCGCTCGTAGAGGGCGGCGACCGAGGCAAAGGCCGGGTCCTCGGTGGTCGAGGGGAGGGGGATGCTGTTCCTCTCCGAGAGCTGGAAGAGGAGCTCGGGGCTCAGGGAGCCCTCAAGGTGCATGTGGTGCTCGCACTTGGGGAGGGCGGCCAGGAAGCCGTGCATGGCCTGGGTGCACATTTTGAGCAAATGTAGTAAGTTCTTTTAGTAAGAGAGAGAGACGACGAATGGATGAGTGAATGAGTGGCTGGAAACTGTCGTCGTTTGTTGTCTTGTCTTGACACTTCCTGTGAGCTTATTGTACCTGTGCTGGCAAGACACCCAAAAAAAATTTACTATAAAATGATATTGTCTGGGGAAGATGGTATGACAAGAATAAATCAGTCTCAAGGAATTTGATTATTCTTTTTACTTATTGAAACTGTTTATCTGATTCCCATCAATCAAAAGAGTTGGAATGAAGAGTCGAGGCTGGAAAGCACAGATTCATCTGGCCCATCGAAGAGTTTTTCTCCCTCCCCTCCTACTCTCCTCTTTTTTTTCTTTTTTTTCTCCCCCTTCTCTCCAGCTCTCCCGCGATTCCTCGTTGCCTCTAGCAGGGCGAACAGAGTCCACCGGCGCCAGTGGAAACCGGCGACCGCCGCACGGCAGTGCTGGATTCCAGAGTACTTAGCAGTTGCATCCTTGTTCCGCTCCAGTCTGTTCTTTGTTCTCGTTATTAATTACCACTACCATATGTTCAAGCGGTATCCGAGCAGTAAGTTCTATGGTGGTGAAAATTGGTCATCAGTAGTAATGAATCAAGTAGCCGGATCGTTGGTGCTGTGGTTTTGAGCATACCTGAATCACACACGTTTCTCTTTCTCTTCTTTCTCTCTCCTCTTTTATCTTTCATTGATTACATTACATACTTACCCACTTGCTGCAAGGTTACGTATGATGCCGAGGTATCTTCATTCTGTATTAGTTTCTCTCTCTCGTGTCGCATGGCGGGCGTCAGGCGCCCAGCTTGTGGGGCGGTTCGGCGCGCGTGCTATGCGTGTGGCTTTTTTTCCTACCCTCCTCGTCTTCGTCCCTTTCTCTCTCTCTCTCTCTCTCTCTCTCTCCTTCACTCAATAGATCCGCCGGTAGCGTCGGGAACCAATTCAGCCCGAGGGAGATAGTCAGAGGAAGTGTGTGTAAGAAGAAGAGGAAAGGAGAATGAGAATGGGAATGGGAACGAATCAGTCAATCCTTCACAGCAGCACCAAATATTGTCGCCAGTCGTGTATGTCTGTCTCATTCTGCCATCGCACCGGATCGGTAACCCTGTCCCATTCACCTTTTTCTCTGCAACTTTATCTCTGACCTGATTGACTCCTCAATCTCCGAGATCCCGAAAACGAGAGAGAGACAAGTCAAACCAAGAAAAAAGATCGCTCCTAAATACCCCGGATCTGCGGTCGTCGTCACCACCGGTCCCAAGATAGATAACCATAGTACTATGGTAATAAACCCAACGCTTCGGGCGCTTCTCGCTGGGCCTGGAACTACCAATACACTCACTATAACTATAAGACTTATGCTACGTGGTAGTCAAGTCAGCTGGTCTTCATGGGGGCCAAGGCCGGACTTCTCCACCCTACCACGGACGGACGTAGCAGGTCCAGGGGTTCTTTTGTTGGTTGGCGCATTGAATCACATCTCCTGGCTGCGTAGCCCTTTTTTAATCTATCAAAGGAACGATAGAGAGAGGTAAGAGAGACAGAAAGATGCTAATCCCAACCCAACCCACCCCCCCCCCCTCTTCTTCTTTCCGCCTCATGTTACATTTCAGGGTTAAGCCAGGCTCGTAAGTACTCGTCAGCAGCAACAGGTCATAGCGTGCGTTATATGTGTCACGCATGTATTATAACTGCACAATCGAGAAGATAGGCTTTTCATTTGTTGTCGGCAGTCACAGGGTGCGGAGAGAAAGTGGGTGTGTCCCGGTCTTTGGAGCATCCATCCTCCTGTTCCTCCTCCTCCTTTCCCCTCTTCTTTTGGTACTGTAACTCTGGGGTACCTGGTATGAGAACCACAAAGCTGAGGCTTAGATGTCCGTCATCACGGCAGCGCTAGCCGAAGCCCCCCCCCCCCAAAAAGGGATGAGCCACCGGATGAAACGAGTCTTGTCTGTCGAGGAGGCATCACGGCTCTCGCCTTGCAAGTCAAACCTCGGGGCCGGCAACACACACAGATTCGTACACACACACACACACACACTCTCTCTCTCTCTCTCTCTCTTCTCCTTTCCCGTTTCCGACCCTTTCCCCCCCTTTGCTTGAACAGACAGCCAATGAGTGGCAGATAGAGTGTTCTCTTCTCTCTCTCTTTTGCACGGCCTACAGATGACATGGTCGGAAGTGTGGCGTTTTTCGTTCAGTCCATGCCTTCCTCCCCCCCCCCCTCTTTCGATATTGTTCCTTACCAATGGAGAATTTGTGCTTCAAGTGGAGTACGAGACTGAGGAGGGAGAAACGCAGCACCAAGCTACAATCATCATCATCACTAGTCCAAGTGGGCAATGACAACAGCTGAGGCCAGGCAACTTTGTCATCCGAAGGTTCGTCGTCATGCTAGACATGACAAAAGCCCAGGCTTTAAGACGACTACAAAGAGAGAGGAAAGAAAAAAGACTTCACTGTCTCCCTCTTCCAGCTCGTCCATCACCGTTATGATGGCCAGCGGGGGGGAGGGGGGGAACAGGCCAAGTGTATCAGTGATCAGCAGTCTGAGGATCCCACAGCAGGAGATGCAGTGACCAGCACGCGCCGAAGGTTTCTAAGGATATAAAAGAGGAAAAGAAAGAAGGGGGAGGGGGATTTCACACTTTGGATGATTCTTGTATGGTGCATGCTGGGGAAACGGGAGGCATGCCCCTCCTGGGCCCGGTACCATGATCTACATTAAGCCGGTTGAGTTGCGCCCCCTCCCTCTTCCAAACGCAAGGTATGGCAAAGAAAAATGCTTCCTAAACGAGAGAGAGAGAGCGATCTTTTTTATGCCTTTGGAAAATCCCTTGTGGGTTGCTTGTCTGCCAAGCGGCGCACAAACATCAAGTCAAACCTTCGCGCCGTCAGAGAGAGAGATGGGGCACAACGGGATGGCAACCTTTTTTAAGGTTCTCGGGAGGGCATGAAACCGTAAAACGAAAGTTATCTCCTAGCGGGCATAACCTTTTGTGTTTTTACAGGGAGGGAAGGAATACGCGCACGCACACACACACACACACAAAGATCGGCATGGCCAAGGGCCAGCGGTGCGCATCACATGGCACGGATGGGATGACATTGCGATTGTCCTCCGGTTGACATGCACTCCCTCAAAAGTGCGATCTTTACAAAATCATATGCGACATAGCACGTCACAGATAGAAGAAGAAGCAGAAGAAGAAAAGGACAAACCTGGACAGTCTTGTCCTTATCCAAACCTTTCCCAAACCTGTCTGATCTCAAATCCCTTTGTCAGATGCCCTTGAGCTCGGCTGAAGGCTCAAATTTCCAACACAAGACACGAGAGAGAGGAAACGGTTGCTCGATGAGCTAGGACAAAATATGCCCTCTTCTTGCTCACCCAATTTCTCTCTGGGAATCGAGGAGGCGGGAACCTGCTCAGAGCACCTCGGCTGCGAAAGAACACTTCATCTTCATTCATCTCCTTCCGAAGGGGGGAAGAGGTTCATCCAGAGAGAGAGAGAGAGAGAGAGAGAGAGAGAGAGAGAGAGAGAGAGAGAGAGAGAAAACGGCAGTCAACTCGCTGCCCCTTTGTCGCCACATTACCCTCCCGATCCAAGAGGATTCACCGTGGTGTTTCATAAGAATGCCGGGTATGAGAAAAAGCTGGGGCTGCAATGCTGAGTCCTTCTACTGAGTAAAGGGTGCCTAGCTCAAGGCAAGGCCTCGAGAAGGAGACCCAAGCGAGAGCGGTAGGCTGTTGTTCAACGAACCTCTAGTTTAGCACAGGATGATATGAATCCAAAGGCAGGTTCCTACGAAAAATATGCCAGACGCAAAGTTGCCATCTCGAGTCCTCCTCCTCCTCCTCCTCCTCACCCTCAATCTAAACACAATAAGACAAAATGTATTTTCTATCACTATTGACATGATACGATGGCGGTTTCCATCATGTTCAGCAATGATGCGCACGTGTGCAGCTGCATACCCATACGAAGGAAGGAAGAGATCCTCTCATCATCAGTAATCATGTGAATAGCTTCAAGTCCCGCTAGGAAGAACCAAAGGCATGGAACTCCACCAATGCCACGCAGATGAGACGACGGGAGCACACGTCAGGCACAATACTATGTGGGCAGTAGAGTATGTGATAGCAAACTAGCCTCCTTCTAGGTGCGGTCTGGACGTGCGCAACTTTGGGGGAGGGGGAGGGGGGGAACGACATGGCATGGTTAACCCCTGTGAACGATGCCAGTTAGAAAGGTTCCCAAAGTGCCCAGATGATCATCAGAATGATCAGATCAGTTTTTGTAATAACAAGACGGTCGCGGCTAAACGTCGGGTGTCGCCATCTCTCCTCCAGCCTTCCCAATTCTTCAAAGAGGATAGGCAGGAGGAGGAGAGAGAGAGAAAAGAGGAAGAGGGAGAGGAAGAGGAAGAGGAAGAGGGAGGGGGAAGAGGGGAAGAGCGTCAACCTTCTTCAACCTTTCTCTGCTGGTTGGTTGATAACTTCATTCTAGGAGACGCTACCTGATAACAATGTGGGAGCCACAGCTGGACCATTCAGGAGGAGCTCGCTTCGCCAGCATCAAGCATAATTTGTTTTGTCGAGCCGAGGTAAACATGGAAAGCAAGGACAACATCGCCTGTACAGTGTGCGGCGGCGCAGAGCCCTGATTCTTTTTTTTATTTACTTTTTTTATTTTTTTATTTTTTATTTTAATTAAACCTCTTCCCAGGGGACATACAACAGCTCAGCAGGTTCGCCTCCGCGATTTCGTGATCGGAAGCCTACCGGAAAGGGTGGCCAGCCGGGGACTCGCCAGCGTCATTTAAGCCAAAAAAAAACCAAAAAAAAAAACCAGAGATCTGCCCTCAACATTACCTTCACCAGTAAATTGAGTTTACAGGGACCATAGGACCTGCACAGATTATCTCCCTGCAACGGCTGTCCACGACTCGTGCGCTTGCCGAGAGGGTGGATATGTCGGGTCCACCACACGCAAACAGACCATGGTAGTGGTACGTATCGCTTGGGCGGTCGGGGCCATGGCCGTGGGCCTGAGCCGCCGCCGATCCCAAAAGGACGTAGTGGTTGACTCCTTACTCTACCCTCGCACTGCTCTTCTGCAAGCTGCAATAGATCGGCGGTAGCAAGCAGCAGCAGCAAGCAGTAGTAGTAGCAATAGAACCCCCTTGCTGTTCAGATCGGCGCCACAGAGCGACTGGGCAGCGGCCTCTCTTGTCTTCTCCCCCCCCCCCTCTCCTCTTCCCTCCTTCCAACCCCCAGGCTCTAATGTTGACGATCTCACGCTTCCCCCCTCCCCCCCCTTCCTCCTCTTGGCAGTACCCCCTTCCGAATAAGAAAAGAAGAAAAAGCAGCACCTCATTGCTGCTTGAGAGGGTGTCACCAGGACGGGGTGAAAGAGGGCTGCCTGATTGGGACCTTCGGTGACGAGCAAGCGGCAGCGTGCCCAAGAAGGCTGCCACGGGACTATTTTAGGACACGCATTGCTTCTACCGGACCCTTCCCAGCGGTGCCACGGTGCCACACCACCTCCTTGGCGGGTCAGGCTCACTCGGCAATCGGCTGGCCCCTCTGGTGCCCTAGCTTCCGGGCTGTAATCCTCCTTCGGGTATGTCTCCCGCGATCACGGTTCATGCGTTTCGAGTTGCGCCGACTAAGCGAGGACCCCAGGGTTGCAGTGCTTGCAGTGGGCTTGGTGCGCACCACATCCCCCTCTCTCGCTCTCTGTCTCTCGGGTCTTGGGGTCGTTCATAACCTACCCACCCCTTCTTCCCCCTCCTGCCTCTAACCCAACAACGACGCGCACCACACGAGGAATGATGATCATGGCGCCAGACCACCGCCGCCGCCGTTCGCTCCCCAGTACACAGAGGGGGGAAGGCTGTCGTCGTGGACCTATAACACCGGCACTTATGACTCTATACGTCAGGTCGTACAGGCTCCGTGTACTGTCCAAGGAAGGGGTATATCTCTTGTACGTAGAGGAGACGCGGCATCGCCCCCCCCCCTCCCCCCGCCGGAGGTTGTACGTCGTCATCGCAAGCGAGAGCCAGAGCCCCAGGTCCTGAAGGGATACTGTGATTACGTCTGAGCACTAGTCAAGTTGAGGTATTTCTTCCTGCACGATGATGAAGGTGTGATTAGTATCGGTGAGGGCCTTCCGAGATGAGACACACACACACACACACACACACACACAGAGAGAGAGAGAGAGAAGAGAGAGGGCAGCGGGCCCAAAGCTCTGGCTCTCCCCAAAGTCTAGACTGCTCCGTGCCTAGGTTTCAACGCGGCACGCGGCAAGCTAGATCGGCATTTTCCAGGGTCTTGGGGAGGAAATCTATTGCCAGCCTGGGATTATTACCGCACCGCGCCTGAATTCGCGCCATAAGCGCCATGGGGCTTTTGTGCATTCTCATAGCGTGCCCTGTTTTTCTGTCTGCCAAGGTCCGAGGAAATTAAAGCGCGGGATATCGTCGATCAGCCAGACTCCTGGAGGGTAGGACACGAGTAATGGAGCAGAGACAAAGACAGCATGCAAGTCGCTTAACAGGAGGATCGCTGCCCCAGCTGCCCGACAGGCCAATGTGATATGCCGTGATGGACATCGCTGTCCCTTTTTTCCTTTTCTTTCTTTGCCCTCTCTTATTCTGTGACGTTACGGCGGGCCTACATTAGCAATCTGGCAATGTCTTCCGCATCGGAAGATCATGCTTGCCTGCACCACCCCCCCCCCAGCTGCTGGATGTAGGAGACGAAAGTGGACTCGTTTCCGAAGGAGGGGAGAAGGGAGAGGGGGGGGGGCCTTTCGTCTGGCTAGCCTGTAGAAATGCGTCGAGGTCTGTGATCCTGGAACACTGGTGATGGTCCAGTGAAGAGCGGATGTTCAAAAGGTGGTTCCACGAGGCGGAGCTACAGCGGAGTGAGGTGCCATTTTCAGGTGGGAATATGGTTTGCGGAAGAAGCCTTTCCTTGTTCCTCCTCCTCAGCTGCAGCAGCACCAACCAGACCACCACCAGCACCACACCCCCATGGCCCTTTTCCGAGTATTAGCACCCAACCACACACACAAACTTTGGCGTCCACTAGAAAGGGGGGGGGGGTGCACAACATCCTGTCAAGTACTGCCTTCCTCCACTAGCCAGTGCAGAGTAGATTTTTCACCAATAGAGCATGATTATTCTAGGGTGCAGGCACCCAACCATGCATCCATGCACGATGCATGCCTCATTTGAAAAGGATCTGCATACATAGTATGTATCTGTCGTGCACCGAAAATGGTGGTTCCATGTCGGTACCGTTTCGAGACGATCGGTGTGTGTGTGTGTGTGTGTGAAGCAGCCGGCCGCGAAGGGGGACAAAATGAGTTCTCGCTGCGCCATTTGAGCTATAATTCAAGTCAACCTATCGGCCAGGCCTAGGGCGAGCTGATATCCCGTTTTCCGTACCGAAAAAAAAGGAGGGTCTCACACACACAAGCGCCTGGCACCAAGATCGCACTCGGATTCCCCTTGTCATTTGATCAGGAGAAAGAGAGAGAGAAAAAGGTCGGCGATGCTGCCAGAGACAGGCCACCAAGCCCATCTGAGAAGGGGGGGATTCTTGCCAGGAAGAGACCAGACCAGGCCAAGCCAGGCTAGCCATGGCGCAAAACACAGCGCTCCGGCGGAACCACCCATAATAGGGTCCGGGGCAACTTGCAAGGCTGTGGCAGTTTGACGTTGACGTTCGGCATCCGGCCAACCGGCTTGGGCCTCCTTGCCAGGATCCAGCCACATGGGACGCTGGACAATTTTTTTTGTCTGATGCGTGGGAAGCCACCGAGACAAGGGCTGGGCTGGTGGGTTAGTTTGGTTAGCTACTATGGCACCATAGTATACATACCAGCTAGCCAGTCGTGTATGAGTGTACACCACCACAGTACTCTGGTACAGCAACACGGTCTTGCGTGATGTCGAACCATGCCTCGGACCAGCATACAGACTGACAGACACACACACACACACACACACTCTCTCTCTCTCTCTCTCTCTCTCTCTCTCTCTCTCTCCCCCTCTCTCTCCCTCTCTGTGGCGCGGCACGCCCGCTGGGGAGATCTAACTCCCGGGCGCGCGCCAGGCGGCGCGCGCG
>JACWRQ010000453.1:19744-30864 GCA_014849955.1 Cryphonectria carpinicola | reverse complement strand
GGGGGGGGGGGGGGGGGGGGGGGGGGGGGGGGGGGGGGGGGGGGGGGGGGGGGGGGGGGGCGGGGGGGGTTGGGGGGGGGGGGGGGGGGGGGGGGTTGTATGTTTCCTTTTTTTTTTTTGTTTAATGTCCTCCCCTTCTATCTCTTCCCCAGTGGATGGTTCTCTTACCTCTTCGTCTGAAGAAGAGTATCCCTTTTGGGTAATACCGCCGTCGGTGGTGCCCCCTGAAGCCGGTGCCGATTGCCGGCCCACCACCACCACCTTTTTGGCGTTGGCGCAGTTGTACATGACCTTCAGGACATGTTCACAGCGCAGCCTCCAGATGTTCTGGTAACACATGATCCCGTATTGGCTCTTCTGATTAATTCTCCGGGGAGGACCGTTGGTTGTTGTTGGGGGGGGGGGGAATTGGGGGTTGTCCTGCACGACAGGATTGCGTGTCCTGTTTTCCCGTGTATGCAATGATGCCTGAAGCGGAGGGTTTGTGTGTGTGGTCCTGTACGTCCACACAATATGATAACCAAGGGTGAGGAAGGGGAAGAAGGGGGGGGGGGGGGTTTCCGATATTGTCTTCCAAATGCTGATGTGAGATCTCAAAGAGAAACAAGATGAGGTGGTCAAATTACAGGTCGACCGTTTTCCCTGTTGCATCGATAGGATTGGGTGGTGTTGTCCGTATGCAATGATACCATGTCAGTGATACATCACGGTCACTGTCAAGGCGTAAAATGTAAACCCTTTGGATCGTATGTATCGTAGGTAACGACTCCAAAAGAAGAAGAAGAGAGAAGGGGAAAAAAAGAAACCAAAAGTAAGGTGACACAAGACGCAAAAGTTTTCCAGGAGAATCTCGTTGGGATCACGACTGAGATTGCTCTCCCATGGAAAAAGAGAGAGAGGGAGAGAGAGAGAGAAAAGGAAAAAAACACTCTGGGGGGGGGGCGGGCATACTGAGCAAATCGTTCATTCGAGTCCAGTTTAATACCATGTGAAAAAAAATACTAATACCATGTGAAAAGATACAACAAAGAAAAAAAAAAAGCGTTGGCTTGAGCGCATCACATCATTTCCAAACAAGGCTCGCTCTCTCTCTCTATCTCTCTCTGTTTGGCCGCGTTGGCTTCTCGGCCTCTTGGAGCCAAAGTTGGAGCGAAACCCAATAGGACAAGTGATGAGGCAAGAGTGGGGTTATGGGCCAGCCCGGGGGTGTCTTGGGCTTTCTTTTGCCTGCCTACCTACGTACCTACCTAGCAGGCGACGCGGCATCTTGGGGGGCCCCCCCTGTGTGTAGAGAGAATGAATATCCTTGGTGGTGATGGCAAGTTAGAGTCGACAAGTCTGTATTCAATTAGTGAGTGTGAGCTTGGGATGGTGCGGGCTCGCGTATCCGGCCGCGCGCTGGCCAGCTAGCTTAGCCAGCTAGCTACCGGTACGAGACATCTATTACTCTCACATCCTCAGAGAGTTGCAGCTAGACAAGGCTGGGGAACCCGAGAGTGGCCGCCGAGAGCACATGTTGTTGTTGCTGCTGATGTTGGTGGTCTTGGGAGGTACTGTTGGAGGTACCTCTTCTTTTTTTTCTTTTTTTTCTGTCTTCTTTTTTTTTCTCTCTTTTCTTCCTTCCTTACTAATGTTAATGGTAAGACATTGGGAGCAATTTTCGGTGTATAATGTGGTCTCAGTTGTGTGTTTATTTCACAGGAAAAGAAAAAAAATGATATGTGACAGAATACCGGATTATTGCGCACATGATGAGCGGCAACAAGTCAGGTTTCGGACGTGGACAGGGAGAAGAGGAGGGGGGGGGGGAGGGAAGAGGCGGTCGGGGAACTAAAAGCCGTGACTGTGAGGAAAGAGTGAGTGAGTGACTGTGACTGCGGGAGAGAAAGAGTGAGGGAGAGAGAGTGTGGGAGGGCGGCAGGTCAAGGCCAAAATGTAACGTAGAGAGAAACAGAAGGAAACCAACAACAACCCAGCAGCTCCTCGGAGCTCCTATTTCCAACAGGGAAGAGGTGACGAGGAGGCTCCATCCACGAGCTGAACACCAGGCCGAGCACAAGCAAAATTATGAGTTGTGATCAACAAGCGGCAAGCGTAGGCTGAAGGGGGAACAAAGGGAGACACGCTAGTTTTTTAGCACGTGCATGCAGAAGACGGGAGGTGTTTTACTGGTTGAGAGGGCGCGCCAGGGGGATTAGACAAGGGGGTGTGTGCCACCCAAATTCCTCCGTGCGCTGTGCTGTGCGCTGTGCTGTGCGCTGTGCTTGGCTTGTGAGGGAAAAAGGCCCATGCGGCGGCCAGAAAAGGCGGCCACAATTAGTTTTCGTGGCGCTGTCAAAAAGGAAGGGAAAAAGGGAAAAAGAAATAACAAATTAAATAAAAAATAGACGAGTTTGGAAACGAGTGAGGGAAGAAGCAATTCATTCCCCCAAGGCTCTCTCTCTCTCTCTCTCTCTCTCTCTCTCTTTCTCTGGTCAGGGGAGAAGGGAGGGGGGTTCCCTGCTAGGGCTGACTGGTCCTCAGAATCAGAAGTACCTTGTAGTGGTGGTAAATGTTGTTTGCTGTTGGGCGAGAAATCTCTGAAGGTGGTGGTGGTGGTGGTGGTAGTGGTGGTGGTGGGGTAGGGATGGGATGGGAGAGACACACACAAACATTATGACGCGACATAGTAGTAGATCTCGGGTGGTCGTCTTGGCTTCCCGATCTTGCGAGCATGTGGTGGTGGGACTGGATCGATCACTGGCGCCGACCAGAAATGACAGCAACAACTTGAAGTGTTTGGTACTGACCGTTTGATGTAGAGAGAAATATACATAAGAGACGCACACAGAGAGACGGGGGTGGGGGGAAAGAAGGGGGGGGGGACAGAGAGAGAGAGAGAGAGAGAGAGGAAGGGAGGGAGGGGAGGGCTTGGGGGGGGGAAGGCGAGAGGGAGGGGGGGAGAGACACACACACACACACACACACGCACACACACAGAGAGAGAGAGAGAGAGAGAGAGAGCGGGTCTCCTCCCCACCCACAGAAGAGAACCCTCGTGGGTTGCTGCTCTCCCCTGCAACACCACCACCATCATTGACCGTTTGACTTCCCAATCAAGGTTGCTTTTTCTTCTTCTTTCAGCCGAGATCAGCAACACCCAGAGGAAGGGGGAAGAGACATGAATGGGGGGGACATGAGCTCAATCAATGTCTCCGCCCTCTCTCTGTGTGTGCAAGTAATAGGATGTTTGTTTGCTCTTACCCTTGTAAGTAGCTCGTAATCGCAAACCGAAGGAAAAAGCAACTTCAAAACTGCAACCCCCCCTCCTCTTCCTCCCGCCCTTCTTCTCTCTCCTTGACTCTCTCCCCCACCCCCAGGCATCCCTGCCCCCCTCCCCCCCCCTTAAGCGCTGTGGACACTCCGGACGAACGAATACCAGCGAAGGTCATGGAAAGTGCCATTCGATCAAACCGTTTTACCGTTGCTTTTGGCTGGCTTGTAACTGTGTAGTAGTGGCCGGACTAACTTTCCATCCAACCCCCCCCCCCCCCGGCCGCGTGGCTTGGATATACGGGATGGAAGCAAGCCACGGGTGCATGGCGTGAAATGGTCATCCACGTTCCGGAGCAGCAGCAGCAGCAGTACCAGAAGAAGAAGAGGAAGAGGAAGAAGAAGAAGAAGAAGAAGAAGAAAAAGAAAAAGAAACAAAGTATTGGCCGAGTACATCACTCACTAACTAGCTAGTCCACCTCCCCCCCCCCCACTCCTTTTTCTTTTTCCTGTGTGGCGTACAGGTACAGCAGATTACTTACTTACACGAGTGCAGAACAAGACTACGGGGACGGAGCCTGCGCGAATAGAGAAAGCAAGAGGGAGAGGACTAGGCGGGCAGAGAGATAGCTCCTCCGGCGGCACAGAGTGCGAGCGCGGGATGCATGCATCTGCCACGGTCTGGAAGCATTTACTAGACTGATTATCACCCCCAATATTGGTGACATGATCAAGCTGTTTCTCCTGCCCCCTTCCTCGTCCGGCCCACCCCCCTCTCCCTCTCCCTCCTCTTTTTCCCACCCCTCCCTATTCTATCTTCGTTCTCTCCTCCTCCTCTTCTCCTTCTTCTTCTTCTTCTTCTTCTTCTACTACTACTATTACTACTACTAAGAAAAGGTAGTCAAGATATCCTTTGGCTTTTACATCCAGATCTTCAGCCTCACCAAGAACGAGTATATATCCATCCATATATATGTATACAATAGGTCTTGATACAACACACTTTCGGAGAGATCTGCAAGCCACCCATACACCTACAATGTGCCAGTATAACGAGGTGCGTTCCCGACCGCCCCCCCAGTCACAATGAAATTGTGTGGTAGCTTACGCATCGAACTGTACAACCACACAGATCCGTTACGGCTGCGGCCACAACCTTCACCAGGCGGCCTTCTGGTGCGCCGTCTACATTCGCCGGGGCGGATGTAGCGAGCGAAGGATCATCCACTATCAGAACGTGAGCTGGCTGGTTTGCAGTATGTAAAATCACCATCATTCATCATCACCCGTCGCCCGTCATAGACTCTCTCTCTTTTTTTGATATACGGACTAAAAAAAAAAACCCCCCAATCATCACAGGCCGCTGCCGTCCTGCGAGGCAGGATGTGCCGTGGGAGCACATGATCCGCCGTCCTGCCACTGGCCGCAGGGCTTGATCATAGCAACACCTGGGACAACCTCGGACCACGACGAGGGGGGGTAGGGGGGTTGCATAGTATCATGAGTAGCATCACTTAGCATTGATTTTGAATTGGATTGGATATGCATCTTGTCATTCCCGGTTCCTACCTCTGTGTGCAGTGGAAAAAAAAAAAAGCAACCTCCCCCGCCCGCCGCCGGGGAAAGGTGCCTAAGAAATGGCTGACCTCCCTCCCCCGGTTGGCTAATATGCTTATGCTGTCATCGTAAGGCCACTGTAGAGGAGCTGCGTCCGTCTCCCTCGATCTATCACATGAACAAACACCCTCCATTACTTTTGGTACCGTCCTCTTATCGTGAGGTTGGCAAAAATGAATGGCTCTGTAGCACTGAAATGTACTATTCAGATGTAAAGGTTTTCAAACCCCCCCCCCCTTTCCTTTTTGTTTTTGTTCTGCGGTCTGAGATGCCTGGCTGCATTTCCAATTGCCGCCGTTTTGAGTTACTTGGAAAGCTCCCCCTACCAAGGAGAGTAGGGCATCTGACCTAGGGTGTCGTACAACTCTTCCTCAAGCCCCGGTAACCGATGTGTACACCTCACCGGGGAACGTGGCGACGAATTAGGCAGTCTGGGTAAGCTGGATAGAGAACTCTTTTCCTCACTTATCATTCGACCGTTTCAGTGCTATCCTACACCCCATGATTATGTCTCGGCAGATCTACCTTTGCAGCCCAAATAATATAGTCGTCACACGACTTGGTTCCTCAGTGCTTACGAGAGACGGTGTAGAACATGACCGGGTTGTGGACGCCGAAATCCATCACAGGAGCTATATTAGAGCAAGCCCGGCCTAGAAAACAAGAGCAAGAAAAAAAGAAAAAAGAAAATGCTTCCTGTGCTGGTATGCCGCGTCAAGGGAAGAGAGTGGAAGGGGGGGGGGGCGTAGGGGTTGATTCTTATACACCATGTAGTTGGAGTCCCTGGCAATCTGTGCAAGCATGGCGGATGGAGGGCATCAGAAACATGACGGTGCACGCGTCATAGCCCTTGCGCCGTGGCCCGATAGGTGATGTAATAAGATGCATTTGTGATAGAAGACTATATCACGAGCTTGGGAAATACAGCAGCCCTTTTTTCTTGCTGTCGAGACAGTGCGTCTCGCATCGGCGGAACCTCTCGCAATGAAATGGCTGTATGGGACAGACAAGATGACTACATGGCGCGCTCTTCTCCTCGCGCCGCTTTTTGGGTCGCTTGCGGTCGGGTCACTCGGCGTCGTGGATGTCGCATAGTCGCATGGCTTACGACCAAGCACTGCCTGAGGACCGCTTTTGTGTGCCAGTGCGTGGTCGGTCCATGTCAATGTCGGCTCCCAAGTATTCGTGCAGCCAGTATCCTTCTCTTGTCTAGAATGTTGTCCACTGCCTTACCGAAGACCTGCTTGAGAGAGACGGTCTCGACATTCGTGTTCCCGGTCGTTTCGGAGAGAGAAGGGGGGGGGGGATTCAGGTACAGGATCGTGTGTATATTGAATAGATCGTCTTCAATCTCTGCCTCGGACAGGCGCAGGCGGATCCGGTGAAGGTTTTTATGACATGTCTTCTGGCGTGAGCGTCTGCGCGTCGACGCGCCTCGGTGTGGAACTTTGTTCATTGCCTTGTTAGCCGTCGGCGCATCATAAACACGAACCTTGGTCTTCTGGGCAGCTGCGCTCCTCCTGGGCTGGTGGTGCCTGGGCTGGGGCTCGGCCCACGGCGACAGAGAGAGGGGGGGGGGGAAGGGGGGAAGAGGGGAAAGGTAGACTGAAGGAAAAGTGATACATATATGTGCTTGTATTGTATTGGTGGTTGGGAAGGGAGATCAAGTCATGCGTCAAAATGGCGTGCGGCCTTTGTCGTCGCCTGAGACCCCCACACTGCGGGAAACAACGCGGCAGTTGGCCGGGCAATGCGGGACACAAGATAGTAAGGTGAGGTGAGGTGAGGTGGGAAGAAGCAGCTCGATCATGGCGGACTGGATGGCATGATCCGAGCGAGGGAGTAGAGAGAGAAAAGCAGTGACCTGTTACCTGTCCTCGCCGAAGGATGTCCTGTGTAGGAGAAGTCGGTGGCATCGCTGCGTACGATCCCACGAGGTCGCTGCGGGGTGTTTATACGAGAGAATCGGTGCTGCGGCTGGCTGCGTCAGGTCTAGACGACGGCTTCTCTGGTTCCGGGCTTGGCGGCATGATGCGCAGCTTCAACGACTGACCAGGGAAATGTGGTCACCAGCCTGGACACACATGTTATCTTGCAGTTCATCCGCTGCCTCGCAGGAATTGTGATTGTAAGATGTGCGTGGCAGAAGAACTGCAGGGTGCTCCGCCTTCAAGTGGATCCCACGGTGAATTGTGTTTCCTGAAGATGAGGCAGGCCATCAATAGGAACAGCCATGGGCGGCCTGCGAGTGGTAAAAGAATGTTATCCACAACGACTCACATAATGTTTTGGGAACATTCTTGCGATTTCGACGATTGGAAGTGCGGGGCCTCATGTGGAAGATCCCTCTGGGGACAATAAAGGATATTGCCGACGACTAGCCAGCCGATCATAGGCCGGACATGATTTATTCGCATGAGAGATCCATTGGTCGGGTCGTTGTGCTCTTCGAGAAGTCCGGAACCTCGGTCACTTGGACTTCTGACTGCCAAGAGATTCGTGATGCTACCGGGACAGTAACCGAGTGGTGGGCGAAACTTACCTCCGCGGTAGACATCGACACTGGTGGGGGCGAGGTAGGAAGTAGATGGCGAAGACAAAGATGAAGAGGATTGCCCCGGTCTTGAACCAGCGCGTCTTCTGCGTCTGGGACATCATGTCGTTCTAGTGAATTCCTACTCAACAAAATAATTAGTTGTGGTTGTTACGTTTACAATCCATGGCAATAATAGAAGAAGAAGAAGAAGAAGAAGAAGAAAAGAAAAATACTGGTAGGAGGGGGCAAGAATCAGCTGCCATGGTCAAAGAGCGCAGGGAACTATGGGGGGCCCCAATTTGGGCCCCAACTTGTGGACCACCCTCTGGAGGACCCTGAATTCAGAGATGTCGTGAGTACACCCTGCAGGATGCACCTGGCCCAGCTGTGGACGGTAACAGTGGCAGCAGCTGCTGCAGCCAGCGGGGTGCCCGGGGGGTGCGCGCATTCTATTATGGCCGACGCCGAGTAAGGAGGATTTTATGATACCAGGCCGTCTTCGCAGTCGTCCGAATGGGAGGGTACCTGACAAGAAGGTAATCAGCAATAGTCGTACACGTGGAGTAGCAAAGCAAAATATGATATCGCGCCGGGGAAAGGGGGTTGGGGGGCTTGAGCAGCATATTGCCAACCCAATACAAATGTGCCACAAAATGGTGCCTCTTCCTCCGTTAGATGGCAGTGGCTTGATCACACAGAGTACGGTGAACCGTGGTTGGGATTCGGATACGCTCACAACGACTGGGGCATGCCAGGCTCACAGATAGCAGGTGGTCTTAAGGGAGTCCGTCGTTGAAAAAGATAGTAACCACCGATCGAGACTGTAAGAATGGGAGCGGCCAGCAATAACACTGCAAGGAACGTACAGGTAAACTCACAAGGTAGTCCGAGCTCACGTAGACGACAGGATTGGGGTGACTCTAACGGACCTGCTGCTGAAGATAACAGATCTGCCCTGGCCGGGGGGGGGGGGTCCAGCCTCCTCAGAGAAGGCACTGACCACTAATTGAGTGACGGCAGACCCTCTCTGGGGCAGAGGCATCTCGGTTTGGCCCGCGGCCATTGACTCTCTCTCTCTCTCTCTCTCTTTTTCTCTCGGTGGGTGAAGTCATACTCTGCATCATCAGCCCTGCTGGAGGAAAAGAGACGCAAGAGTCAGGATAAATGCGTACTTAGATCTTGGGAGGCCCCCGCCAGTGAAGATGCTGCTGAACAGCAATCGTCTGCCCCACAGCAGGCTGACCGGCCCCCTGGCCCATCAGCAGTCTCAGGGGGTTTCACCACAAACAGCCAGGCCTGCCGATACACCCAGCGGCACCGCAGCGCCCTGATGCGTCGCTGCAGCTCCGCCCGCTGCCAGCGCACGCAGCAGCACTGATGTGGAGGCGGGAATAGATTATATGTACTGCCGCTGGCCTAGAGGGAGGGGGCCTGTGGCATGGAGGCTCCGCTGCTGCAATCATCCATCCTGGACAACGCTTTCTCGTGCACGCCCACTATCTCGTACGAGGGTCGCCCAGATACTGAGAGGAAAGTTAGAACCATGACTGCCAACTGGGAAGGAAAGAGAAAATAATGATCCCGATTAATCGGAGGGGTTTTTTTTTTTTTTTTGAGCGCCACCGGCTCGTGTGATCCGCCACCACAGCACTCCCGCGCAGTAAATGGCCAAACCAAGCCGTGAAAAAAAAAAAAAAAAAAAAAAGAAGAAGACGAAGAAAAGAAGAGAAAAAAACTTTAGCAAACGCAACTTGGACAACTTTCATGGCAAGTATCTCTTTTGGAAAAACTTTTATGGTAATGCAAGAGCTGCTCAGGAAAGGCCAGAGAAAGGCGGAAGGCCGAGCCAAGCATGCTAAGAAAGAAGATGCGTGGGGCCTGCGGTCGCCAGCGAAGGGGGGGGGGAGGGGGGCAGGCCGACGACGAGGAGCAACCTGAGCAGTGACCAGCATACCTGACATTGAGCTCACGACAACGATGCTTCGCGATCTTCTGAGTCTCTCTGGGGAAGTACGAGCCACTCTACCGTTCCTGTCGAATATATAGAGACGAGGATGACGAGTGGGAAGTGTGGATCAAGACATCCTCTACTAGCGGACATACGAACGTAATGGGCTACGCTCGCCGTGGCACCCAAGGAAAAAGGGGGCACGATCACTAATTATCTATCCCTTGGAGATAGCTAGCGACAATTTTAGAGTTTCGGGGCTGCTCGAAACCAGCAAGAATCTGTACAAGCTTTTTTTTTTTTCTTCCGGAAGGCCTCATCCGTCGGCAGCTGTCAGTCCTCGGGCCGCGTGACAGAGTGGATGCCACGGACGGTGGATGGGGCTGTGGATGCTGGCAACAACCGACAAATGCTTCTTTCTCGTTCCACGCAGCTGCATCTGAGTCTGCCGTGACTCGCCTCTTGATTTCTTCCCAGAGCCAACAATACTCTAGATTGTAGAACACATTCCATCGGAACCCGAGACACGCCGGATAGGCCAAGATCGATAACCGCGTGCGACCCTCTTTCTTTTTGTCTTTCCCCCCTGCCCAGTGCCGATGTGGTGGCTCGGCCCCCAGCGCAGATGTGGGTGAGATGGATGTGACCTGATGTGGCCTGTATCTTCCCTCTGTCCATGCAGGCGTACGCGGAGCCTCCCTTTATGAACGCATCGTGTCATCGTATCATCGTATCACTCGTCGGTCGGCCGTTGATCGTGGTAGATAAGGCAGGCAGGATATCAGATGGATGTTGTTGGGGTGTGATCACCGAAAAGAACCTATAGTTTTCGTCAGCGATGTTGTTACAAATTCCAGTTCTTTATTTCGTCAAGGAGTAGTCACCCTCTGCTTCATGCCCCCGACACTCTGGATATGCCATCGCTTGGTCTCTGGGGTATGAAAGAGACCGTCTGGCGGGCGCTGAGCTTAACCTGTGGGACGGAGGTTGATTGGAGGCTCCTTCGGGTTCTGCCCGTGTGTGACGAGGGCAGCTCATGGCGTCGTGGCAACCAGCCATGCTCACACATGTTGTGGAATCGTGTGTGTGTGTGTGTGTGTACTCTCTCGTAGTACATGAGGTGGTAGTACTGCTATGTCTCTTGTGATCATCTGGCTGTTAGCCCAAGCCTAGAGGCTGATGTAAAGTAGGGAGTTTGCCCACCTGTATCTTCAGCAGGATTGTCGTAGCAGTGGCATTTCGGGTGCACCTGTCTGTTCCCCCAAGGCCTGTAGCAAGCTTGTCGGAGAATCAACCAGCGCTTGGAACGGCTCGAGGTGTCTTGTCCCTGCAGGCTTGGTTGCTGTGGTTGTCCTCCACCACCACCTTGGACAAGTAAACCGGCCTGGCACATTGCGGCGGAACAATTAAAGCACAGGTACGAGCTGCTCACATCGCCGTTCCGTATCACCTGATCTGAGACGTGTGCTGGCATATGTGCTTGTGTAACCATGGCACGTGGACGAGGGCATTTCTTTTTCTGTTAGGGCTCATCTCTCTAGCACCGGCAGGCACTACCCCCAAACCTTAGCTGTTTGAAATCCAGTAGAATGCCTTAGAATATAGTAGAGGATGTAGAGATGCCTGAGGACAGCACCCACCAACGTTTGGATCTCCTCCTCGCCCTTTCCCCTCTCCCCTCTCCCCTCCCCCCCCCCCCCCCCCCCCCTCCCCCCCCCCCCTCCACCCCCTTTCTTTCTTTCTTCTTCTCCCTCCTCCCCCCTCCCC
>JACWRQ010000453.1:0-19734 GCA_014849955.1 Cryphonectria carpinicola | reverse complement strand
CTCCTTCACACCTCCTCCTCGCCCGTTCCCCTCTCCCCTCTCCCCTCTCCCCTCTCCCCTCTCCCCTTCCCGTCTCTCTCTCTCTCTTTCTCTATTTCTCTCCCTCTCCCTCTCTCTCTCCCTCTTCCTCTCTCTCCCCCTCTCCCTCTCTCTCTTTCTCTCCCTTTCTTTCTCTCTCTCTCTCTCTCTCTCACACACACAAACACACACTCATACACACACATACTCTTACCTACCCACCATCCCCTTTGGATCTAGCAAAGGATCACCACACCACACCAGCACTGCCGACCACTAGTGGTCAGTAGAAATCAGCGACAGGCTTACCGTCAGCACTCAAAAAAGAAAAGAAAGATTTTTTTTTAAAAAAAATACCAAGACAAGATGGCTTCTCAACGTCAGCCCAACAACGCACCAGCCTCAAGGGTCATTGTGACAGCCCGGGGCCCGCCCATCAATTTCCGGCACCCTGGCTACCAGGGACCTGTCAATGACATCCTCTTCAGCCTGCCGCGGACCAACTCTCACTACGAACGCCCTGGCTCTTCCGTACGGTCGGCCGTGGCCCTCAACGACGAGCGCCCTGGCTCTTCCGCACGGTCGGCCGTGGCCCTCAACGACGAGCGCCCTGGCTCTTCCGCAAAGCACGAGCGCCCTGGCTCTTCCCCAGCGTCGGCCATAGTCCTCGATGATGAGCCCCAGCCGGCCCAGCCGGCCCAGAGAGCCCCTGAACATCTAGTGCAGGTCTGGGGCGTCCAGTACGACGTTGCCACCGCGGCCTGCTACATCATCACGAACAACGCTGTCTACGGCTACCTCGCAACCGACCGAGCCGGAAGAGACGTCGTCCGTGCTGAAGCACAACAGCTGCTCACCGCCGACAACTACTGGCTCATCATCTGTCGGCCCCCTAACCCCTCCGACGACATCCCCGCAGACGTCACCACTGGTGAGCAGGACCAACAAGGCGACGAAGCGAAAAAGGACGAGGAGCCTTATATGTACCCCATCGTCTCTTCCTTTGAGTATTGGCAGTTTCCCCACGCCGCTTTCGACGGACTGCCCTGGGAGCGCGTCTCGGCCGCCTCGCGCAACCTGATGAATCTCAGGACGCTGAATCACCCCCTCGCGGATGCTGTTCTTACTAAACACCCCCAGGGCCGCTGCGTCCTCACCTACACCAAGTGTGGCACCAAGACGGCACACCTGGTCCAGCGCGCACAGGAGGACTGGTACAAGGCCAACGGGATGACAGTGTACAAACAGAGGTACCAGAACCTCTCTGGTTCGGGCAACAGACTTGCCACGATGCGCGCTGACCTCTACGAGGTGTGGAACAATCACAACTTCGCCTTCGTCCCCAGCTATGGCTGCCTCAGGCTTCACGTCTTGTCCCAGCCAGAGGGCGATGCGCACAACGAGTTCCTGAACACCTGGCATACCTGCCTGCTCCTGCCACACGGAGCCAGACAGGCCGGCGCGGCCTTCCTGTTCGCCAGGTTTGCCCAGTCCGTCTTCAAGCTGCTGAAGCCCTTCGTCGTCAACTCGGCGACGCCCAAGCTTGTGGTGAGGAGGCTGCCCATGCCTCACGTCCAGGCTGACGGCGAGGATGCCAGATATGAGGTGGTGGAGCAGTGGCTGGGCCCTGACGGGCTCCGCGCCGTGTACCATGATGATGGTAGTGGTAATGGTGGTGGTGGTGCTGTTGCCGCCGATGCGGATCAGCCTGATGACTTCCTGGCCCCCCTTGAGCCTGTGGACCAGCCCATGCCCGATGCTTGAGCGCATGCCACACGCTTTGCCTGTTTCACGATCATGGCGATTTGATTTTGACTTATGCCTTGCTTTCTCTTTTTTTTTGGGGGGGGGGGGGATTTATTCCCTGCTTTCTTTCTTTCCCTCCTTTACCTCTTCTTTGTCTTCTTCTTCTTCTGGTGTCGATAAGGAAAATCACAGCGATACTGGCGGAGTAAGTTTCGGGTCCAAATTGGAGACGACAACGGGTTTTTTTTGGGGGGGCGGAAGGGGGTAGGGGAGTTTTCTTTTGTGCGTTTCTACATACTATCTAGCACACGACAGATAGTAATACCGCGGTTCACTTCAATTAAATGACTTCGTTGCCTTGTCTGAACTTGACCCGAGACTTTCCCGTGCCCTAAATAAATAAATAAAAAGCCTGGGGTCCCACGCTCATATGTTGTTGTATTCGTCAATATCCCGAACTTTGACAGGTTCGTCTTGCCCACGAACCGCACGCATGGTTGGCGGGAGTGGGGATGTTTGGTGGGGAGTAGAAGACGAGATGAACATGGGACGGGGTGGACAGGGTGGACGGGGTGGACAGGGTGGACGGGGCAGAAGGGGGGGGAGGGGGGGCGGCGGGTCTCGGTCTGCGGTATTGAAGGAGCCAGCCAGCCAGCCTTGAAGCGGGGTTGATCTGGGGCGGCAACACCATCATCATCTTGATCAGTGGGAGCCCAAAAAATTGCAAACAGATAATCATTATTGCCAGCATTTTTCTTGTTTCCTGTCGTCCCCCCACCTTCGTGGATCGAGGCTCCTCCCGGCCAGCCAGTCAGGCGGTAAGTGAGTTCTCAATATCAGTACGGCGGAACTTGCTGGTTCCACCATCACAACTCCGCAGCGCCTCGTAGTCTCGTCTTCATGGGCCACAATCGTCTAGCTAAGTCTTGGGATGAAAGGTTTGCATTGTAATCACTAGATCATCATACTAATCATCAAGAGGGGGGAAGAGAAAGAAGAAGAAGAAGAAGAGGGGGAAAAAAGCATCAGACAGACTATTGCATCCTTGGGAACCCTCTGCCGACATGAACCACTTGAATGGTTGCCCCATTAGTACCCTGACCCAGCAGCGGTCATCAAAATCATAAAGAGCAAAACTAAACTTGACTCCTCCTGCGTTCGTCACAACAACAAGATCGAAAAAGAAGAAAAATTGGTCCAGACTCCTCCGTCCATGCACCATTTACATGATAGCCAATGGTAGCTCCTTTGTTCATCCGTCACCCCTTGTCATCATCATGATCATTCTCGGATTCGATATCACTCGCGACTTCCTTTGTTCATCATCATGGGAGGGAGCTGGTCTCCCAATGTCCTTCCTCCTAGGAGTCTTGTTGCTGAGAAGGACTCTTAGACGGGACCCTCCTGTGTGTGTGTGTGTGTCTTAGACTTCGGCCGCCCAACTGTCCTCCCTCACCCTCTTCTGTCGCAGCCGCTCGCTTCTGCGCCGCTGCACACCGTCGGCTGGGTCAGGGATATCACCGGGAAAGGGATCGTCAGCGAGCAGGTCCTCGAGGGGGCACTCGTGCTTCCACATCATGCCGGGGAGGAACCCCCACTTCGGATACCAGATACCCCTCTTGGTCCACCTCTGGTGAACAATCTTGAAGGCAGCCGTGCAGATATCCATACGGGTCATGGTGGCGTTGGGCTGTTCAGCCAGCATCCGCTCTTTCTCTTTGGACAGCTGGTAGAGAAACTGGTTGAAGGGGCGTGTCGCCTCGTCGCCGGTCTTCTTGGACTTGGACTCTGCGTCCTCCTTCGCCTGCTCGTCCTGCTCCTCGGGCTCGGGCTCGGGCTCGGGCTCCTGCGGCCCCTGCGAGGTTGACGACAGGTGCGACCCCGACGACAGGTCTCCCAGTCCCTCCGACGGCTCGCTCTGGAGCTCGGTGGAGAGACCGCCGCCGGCGGCCACCTGTGCCGTGCTGGGATTGGGCTTGGGCTTGGGCTTGGCCGGCAGCGAGGGCTTCTCGTGCTTCCACCGGCCGTCAGGGATGTCGAACCAGTTGCTGTCCCAGATGCCCTGTTCGGACCAGGACTTCCTGACCTCGTCAGCGGCAAGCTTGTGGATGTCGGCGTTCTCGGGCAGGACGAGTAGGCCGGCGTCGACACGCTCGACGATAAAGTCATGCTTCTCGCGGGTCTGGGTCTTGAACTGCTCCGCGGGGAGGGAGGCGGCGCGGTCTCTCTCCACCCGCCACTTGTGTAGCTGCCGGGGGCCGGGCTCCCTGGGCATGATGACTCCAAAGTCTGAGAGCTGAAGGCGTAGGAAACCAAAAGTCGGGGGGGTGGGGTCGTCGCGGACTGGCGGGGTCTTGCTGAAGCGCGCTCTGGAACGCTGAAGAATGGAGGGTGCGTCGACGTAGCTCTGCAGGACAGCCTTGAACGTGTCGACGCCGTAGTCAGTCACGCCGTCGAGCCTTACGCCAGACATTACCGGTTGGTGCTTCTTCTTGTTGTTTTGAGGTCAACAATGATGATGATGATGGTGGTGGTGGTGATTGTGTAACAAAGGGGGGGGGGGGGTTGAGAGAGAGAGAGAGAGAGAGAGAAAAAGAGAGGGAGAGAAGAGAGGGAGAGAAGAGAGAAGAGATATGGAACGAGGGAGACAGGAAGCGGGAGGGGGGAGAGGGCGGGAGGGGGGAGAGGGGGGGGGGGGGGACGAAAGACCTGTACGCGTTCGAAAAGAGGGGGTGTTAAGAAAAAGCAACTCGAGGTCTGGGCCTAAGGGAGACGGCCTGCCTGCCTATCTGCCTGCCGCCCACGGAAAGATGATCAACCCGTCGTGCTCAGTACTGCTACTGTACATGTAACATAAATGCTGCTGTGGCTGATATGCTACAAGCCTAGATAATTTACCGTGCCGTGACAGGTCAGAACCTCGAGGTCAAGTTGTCGATCGCATTTTTGGCCCTCCTACGTACATGCCCGCACGATGGAATACTTGAGAAAGGATTTAAAAAAGAAAGCAAAAAACCCCCCCACCTTCCAAAACATCCCACATCTAGTGTAGAGCAAACAAAGGACGTCGAACAGGCGGCTCAAATGACTCAGCGAGGGGTGGGTGGGTGGGTGTGTGTGTGCATGGAGCAAAAAGGTGGGTGTGGCATAGAATGGCACTTTGCAGCGTACCATGGTAATCGGAAAGTCGAACGAATCACTAAAGTATCAGGGGCCGGTGTGCTGAAGGCAGGGCGATTGACAAGTCATACCCACTATGCAGAGTTCACCCAGATCCCCTATTTTCTTCCGCTGACTTCCACTACAGCGCTATACACACTGCACTCCCCTCGAGTTCTAGAGCCCAAAAGAAACAGAGGGGCAGGGCAACAGGGGGGGGGGGTGAGCCTGCCTCCTGGTTACCTAAGCAGCTCAGGGCAAGCTCTGTGTGTGTGTGTGTCGCCCGCTGACGGCACCAAACCTAGTACGGTACAGTGTTGTTTGCTAGCACGTTCTAGCGCTGTTTGGCCACTGGCGTAGTCCCAATTTTTGAGTTCCGAGGCAATCCTCTGGTGGACCGATCGAACCAGGCGAGTCAACACGAATACATTTTCCCTTGGATTTACGAGAGAATGAGCCCTGCCACTACTACTATAGTACACCTGCTTGAGGCTCAATTGCTTCCTGCTCCACCACTGCTTCCAACTCCACCATCGACTCCACTATCGACGACATCCCATCGACGACATCCCATCGAGCGAACGCCTCTCTCTCTCTCTCTCTCTCTCTCTCTCTCTCTCTCTCATCGACTCCCTCGCGCTCTCTGTCGCATCATACCTGCCTCGATGTCGCTTTCAACACCACCCGACACACCAGCAGGATCGTCCAGGATGGAGGAAGAGGACAGGCCAGGCGCTGCGCCCGCCGAAAGCCCAGCGACGCCCGTCACTGTCTTCAAGAGGTTTGGCAGGAAAGGCAAGGCGAACCTACGAAAACGAGCCCCGAGCCCGCCCCCGGCCGCCTCCAACAGCGACTCGGACGATTTCTCCTCGAGCGACGACGGTGGCGGCAGGCGCGTCAAACGGCGCAAGGCCAACGCGGGCGCCGTGACTGTGTCTTCGCGCGATCACAACTCCGGCCCAGCCGTGAAGGATGTGTCTGGCGCCACCGTCTTCAGCGCCGACCGCAGCGTGCCCATCACCGACAGCAACGACGCCACCAAGCACACCGACTGGTTTGAGGAGGCCTCAGGAGCGGGCGGGGGGGGCGGGCTGTCTGCCAAAAGCCTGCTGGGCTCGACACGCACCATGCCCGCGGCCCGTTCATCAGTGGCGGCGCCGGATGGCACCTACAAGGGGCTGGCAGGCCGGACGAACTTCATACAAAAGAACCCCAATGCGCCCAACAGGACGGTAGGGCCGATCAAGGCGCCGACCAACATCCGGACTGTCACCGTCATGGACTATGCGCCAGACGTCTGCAAGGACTACAAACAGACCGGGTTCTGCGGCTTCGGCGACAACTGCAAGTTCCTACACAGCAGGGAGGACTACAAGCAGTCGTGGTCCCTCGACAGGGAGTGGGAGGACGTCACCAAGGGGAAGAAGAACCTGGGCGGCACCGTCATCGCCAGCGCCGACAGGAAGGGCAGGGCCGACGATGCCGATGCCGACGACGACGATGCCGAGGAGGCCCTGCTCGAGAACATCCCCTTCGTCTGCCTCATCTGCCGTGGGCCGTACCGGTCGCCGGTCGTCACGCGCTGTGGGCATTATTTCTGCGAGCCCTGTGCGCTACAGAGGTACCGGAAGGATCCCAGCTGTGCTCACTGCAGCGCGGGCACCAACGGCGTCTTCAACTCGGGCAAGCGGTTACAGAAACTGCTGGACAGGAAGAGGGAGCGGGCGGCAAAGAGGCGTGAGGAGGCCCTTGAGAGGGGCGAAGAAGTCAGCGACGAGGAGGAGGAGGGGGAGGGCGAGGAGGAAGGAGGAGAATAAAACAAAATAGTGACAAAATAAGACATAGATTGCATGCTACTTGCAGCAAGGGGGGCTCTCTCTGTCGCAACAATCAATGCGACAGGTCAATTGCCTCAAGGCGACCAACGGCTGAGGAGCGAAGTTGTGACATAAACATCTCGAAGCAAAATGTTCCGTCATGCCATGTCGCCCAGTGCTGGTCGGCCAAGCAAAGTAGGTACTTTGCCGCCCACCAAGATGTAATTACAGGAATACCAGCTGTCCCTCGCAATCAAACCCCTGATTCCCCCGCCACTGAGTGCTGTCACGATCACGAGCTGGGGAGGAACACCATGCGCTGCCAGTTGCAGGAAATGTTGACGCGGCTTCGCAAGATTTTGCCCTTGGGAAGGACAAAACACGGCTGATCCCTCCCCGCTGCTATGGCCAACTACGTACATTAGTTGAATGGGGGGAATTACTTTCCTAAATGCGGTCCGCGGGGTCGAAAAGCCACGATCTTGGTCGTTTCCCCCCCCCCCCCCTCTGCCACTAATACTCCTACCTCGTGTACTGAAGCTCACAAAGATGCTGGCTTACAACAAGGCAGGCCCGGCACACGCGTCGATGATTGGTCGGCTGTCCACCATGTCAGAGCGCGCCCCCCCCCCCCCTGGCAGAGCACGGCAGCAACAGAACGGCGCGCTTTCCCATCACAGACCCTACCTGATGAGAACCCTTACAAGCCCCAAGGTTGTTGGCCGCGGGGGAGGGTCAGAAAAACGCCCGGGCCGTGATCACTAGGCACCCCCTGCGGCAGGAACAGCAGCGCGCAGGGGCAAAGATTCTTTTTGATCAACTCTTCTGCTTTCTGCCCGACCCCGCCAGCGCCGACATGGGCATGTTCAGCCAGCGTCGCCTTCACCTATGCCAATCTACAGTGCATGCAGCAGTGCATGCAGCAGTGCACCCAGCAGGGAATCAAGTCAAAAAATGGTGAGCCACTACGGTCATGAAGTAGTAACCACGTGATAACAATCTTCTTCTTCGAGATCAGGACGACATTGTGACCACCCGCCGCCGGCCCACGGTACACGAGACCTGATTTCGTGTGGCCCCCATCGACATCGTTGGCCACCCGAAACAAATCTCGGATTCACACCTTTGAACAACAACAGGCGACGACTACGAGATCGAAAGCGAAGCAGAAGTTGCCTAATCACCGTCGCCCAACGGCCACCAACAGCCCAGCCCGCCACGACATCGAGATCGACCTCCTGTGGCCCGTTCGACATTGCAGGCGCCCCTCGCCAACAATCCGAACGACCGCTGCCCCTTACAGCAAGTTCGAGCAGAAGCCGCCTGGCGCCAGCCGCCCCCACGCCCCGCGACACATAAGTTGCTGTTGGGCACCAGCTCGCGCTCTCGGCACCCAGAGCTGCCCCAGCCATGCGTCTCTGGAGAGTCGTTGCGGGATTCTACGATGGAGAGGCGCGCCTTGTCAAAGTGACTCGCAAGGCCGGAGAGGCGCCGTGCTGAGGAAGAAGCGCACAGCGGGCCATCAAAGTGCCCGCAAGGGTAGAGACGCGCCGGAGAAAGTCCTCGCAAGCTGGCGGATTGTCAGGTAGACAAAGTTCGAAATTTGTTGGCTGCACAGGTAGGGCGTGTTGTGTGTTAATATTAAGTCTGAAGAGCAAGAGGAGAAGAGCACAAGAAGGGGGGGAGAGGATGCGCTCTTATATATCTGCACGGGGACACATCAACAGCAGCTCTGTGATCCTCTGGGCCGACTAAAATCAATCAAGAAGCTATGACACATGAGAGATACAATCATCACCACCCAGAGCTTGGATCTATCAGCGCTGGTGGTAGCCTGGGAGCCCACACGACTACTGAAGCATCAAATACCCTAGTTCGACATCACATGCTGATCTTCAGGCATGTGCTCCCTGCCGGCTTCTCTACTCCTACACACAAAGAACGATCTGGACCTCGCCACGGACGCGCTGGTACGTACGTACATGACGTGGAGACCATTCAGCATGTGGCGCACGTGTGTTTATTGACGCGTTTATGATTCATAGTCCATATCGACACGTGAATTGTCTGCCCGGAGAAGTACAATGTACAGCCAATGCGACCGCTTTGGCAGTCATTATTGCAACAGCCATGACCCGTTGGTTTGTTGAGAAAGCACTTGAGTAGTGCGCTAGGAACAGACATCACGAACTGCCGGGTTCCATCAACGTCAGTATTATGTTCTGGTGAGTCAAGCAAAGGGACAAGACGAGCCACGTATGCATTCAGGAAGCGGTTTTGGTACGTGGTTGAGAGTGCTCAGGTGCGATAATGTGGTCTCGTACGTAAGCATGCAAGAGCAGAGCGTCTTTGAAGTAAGCTGGCCTCAGTATTGCGCCTTAGTCTGTGGCTGCTAGAACGCTCCCAGCCCCAGTTTTCTCCAGGCCTCTTCTGATGAGCATGTACCCGTCGGAGTCGGTAGTCGGTAGTCGGTAGAGAGGCAAAGGAAGCCGTCAAGTAATCACGAGACGAGACGAGACCAGCTTGACAGAAGTGAGTTGGGAATGCCTTCAATCAACCCCGAAATCATGCTTACTTCCTCTCTACAGATGGGCGTGGGGCAGCCTCTGGGACCAAGGTTGTCTGTCTGTCACCAGGCAGACACAGTTTCACCATGCACCACGCCGCTTGAGTCGTCAGATGTCATCTTCGGAGCAAGAGCTGTAGCGAATGCGAACCCCTGATTTTTGCGTAGGACCAGTCAAGATGTGGTGCAAGAGACTTAAAAGTAGATTGATTGCTAACCAGTCACGAATATGGTGCAAGACTACATCCTTGAGACGATTTTCTTCTTCGTTGGGCAACCTCGGGGCAGATTTGACTATTATCAACATTCCTGTCATCACTTCTTCTCCTCCTCCTCCTCCTCCTCCTCCTCCTCCGCCGCCGCCGCTGCCCGCCGCCGACTCGTCCACCACGGGCCACAAGACTTGACAATGATATTTACTCGACACCATTTCAACCTCCAGTGATCATCACACTTGTATGTGTACCAGGCTGCTGCCCCGTCCTCCCCAGTGGATCGACAAGACCCTGCGCTCAAGGCTTCTTCTGTTGCTTGTACGGATCATCCTTTCCCCAAGGATCCTGCCTCCGGGGTCGGGCACGGTCGCGTTCCATTCGGGTCTTGCAGTCCAAACAAATGTCGTCGATCAACACGTACGCATGATCCGCACCAGGACCAAAACACGTCTGGAAAATGACCGGGCATATGATAACCTGGTTGTAGCAGCGGTGACCGCAGGTGAAGACCTTGTCAACCTGAATGCACATGTTGACGTCGTTGGTCTGTCGTGCTTGATGATATGTCGGAATAATTCTTCTGTTTAAAAGGAGAGGGGGCGGGGGGACCGTCGTTTTAAGAGCTGCTGGCAGGGCTGCGTGTTTTATATGCTTTCTAACAGCACGAGATATATTTATTAGCATGTGCTTCTTCTTCCTTTGAGCAATGGCTAACTGTCTATTAGATGCACCAACGTTCTAATTCATGCTCTGTTTCAGACTCACTTGATACTTCGCACTCTGTGCTGCTGCGCAGTACAGAGGGAGAAAGCAAGGGTTGGCGGGAGGCCCAGGCCAAATATTGAAGCTGCTGGTCTGGGATGTGGAAAAAAAAAAAAAAAAAAAAAGAGGCTGCCAACGTGCGACGAAGACAAAGGGTTTGAAGAAGGTATAATCGAGCCGTCTATTGAGAGCGGAGTGTGACAGGTTTATAAAAATGTATCAGCAGAGAGCGAGATTCTCGTGTGATCTGGAGGAAACCACGCAGCACTCTGTGAGAATAATGTAGGAGGGTACCTGGGTAGGTATGAATAGAGGAGCAGCAGAGGATAAAGGTAGCAGCACTCTACCGTCTGCGGGGGACTGTTAGGCTCTTTAAGTGTTTCCCCCCCAGCATTTCTTGGGCTCCAACTTACAGTATAGGTGTGTGTGTGTGTGTGTGTGTGTGGAAAGTGGGAGCTCGCTTAAGAATTCCTTGTCTGCAGTCTCGACTAGGACCCCCTCCCCCCCCCGGGGCTGCATGTTTGCCCCCTTGCCCTCCTTTAGAAGCGGAATCATCATGGGAACGGAAGATTCTATCATCGTGCATGAGTACCTACTGTCTACGTTGCTTCTGTGTCAGACCAAGACTGCGTTTCCTGCACATTCATTGGAAGTGGCTTGCCGCAGGACCCACCAGTCGAGGCGCTTCTCGTCTGAATGTTCCCCCAGAGAGGGCAAGGTAATATAAGACCATATCAGGGATTACATACAATGAATCGCCAATATTACGTAGCTATTACGGACTCAGGGCACACACACACACACAGAGAGAGAGAGAGAGAGAGAGAGAGAGTTAGGCTGCGGGCTGGGATCAAAGTGATCGGCATGGGCGATATGTATGTGTGTGGCCCAACGATCTGCTGAGAGCTCAGAAGCAATGAGATCTCGATATCAATGCAAGGGTTACAATCGGAGAAAAGGCCATGTGTATCTAGGCATGCGAACCAGGTTGAAGCGCCAAAAGAGAAAATTACGCATCGAAGCCACAGACACAGCCTCCTGTGCCCGCCCTCGCCCGCTCATACTCGTACCTCGTGCCTCATCCAGATGAATACACACACCAAGGCACGCAAGCAAGAGAGGCGGGACTCGGCAAGGGTACAGGGGAGCTCATGCAGGCTCTTCACATTGTAGTTGATTACTCTGATAGCACGGGAGGGGGGGGGGGGAAATGTTGAGACGGAGCTGGCCGGTCGTGTGGTAAGATGGGGCGCGAGAATGCTTGGAAAGTGGCGATGCTCTAGAGTGCTATGATGCATAAGGTAGCAATGAGATCCCGACCATGACCTTCGCATACGTGATTGTGTCACCATCTGGGCTCTGCTCCCGGTCGGTGGCTGCGTATCCCTCCCTGCCCCTTCATTGTCCTGGCAAGTTTACGAGGGCGGGGCGGGGCAATGAAAATCAATGAGTGGACAGGACGTGTGGTTGCTGATGTGGAAAAGGGCGACCGGGGTGGGGGGGTAGGGAGAAGGAGGGTCTGCCCGTCGGTGGATCACTGGAATGCACATGATGCTTAGCTTGGACAGCTGGCAGTCCGTCCGTGAGGGAATGGCATGCCCTTCTCATCTTGGTGAACAGTTCACGCGCGCCTCTCGATGGCCGTGATGAAATCAGCCGTGATGAAAAAGCCAACCGTGAATAACATTTTCCCGGAAGGGATATCCGTGGGCTTAACGGGTGGAAACTAATTGCACCTTGAGTACTTTTTTGGGTAACTATACTTAATCTTCACTTATTTTCTGACAGCTCTGAAATTACAGGGGTTACCTCCGCTGGTCTACAGGGAAATTCCCCGGAGCTCGCCGCCGACAAGCGTCCCCCCCCCCCCCCCCTTGTTAGGTATGGCAACCAATCAAGGAGAAGATGATGCTAGGGCGAAGGGATCGTGGAAGTGCTTCCGCCAGCGCTTCTCGACCACCACAGCAGCAGTAATCGGGCAAACAACCCTTCAGACACATTGATAGCTGATCTTGGATGCCCGCTCGGGAGCCTAATGAGCTTCCTCAAGAAGCAAGACTTCCCCCCTGGTAATAGAGACGAGATTGTCAAACGAAGCAATCAAGAACTTGGTTTCAAGGCAGAAAGCGCAGAGACTAAAAGCCGCATAAAACTCGAAACATTGGATGGAGGAAAGGTGGTGGTTCTACAAAGCCTCCCTATCTTATGTCTTGCCTGCTACTGAAAGAGACCAGGTGTGCTGATGGGCCTGTCACTGGGCTGGCCACTGGGCTGGCCACTGGGCTGTGGGTGTTTGTCGTTGTGCGGGTCTTGATAGGCCCTGATAAAGTCCTCGCGTTTCGCCTGTGCCGAGTCGAGACTAGGATATCTTGCTCGACGATGGTGGCCAACTGGGCCTGAGCCTCCACGTTCAGGTCACCGCTATGAGGAGAAATCAGTCTTGATTCTCGCCTGCTGTAGTAATCGTTGAGAAACTGCTGATGCCACGCGTTGCACGCAAACTTGCACCCAGCATAGTAATATAGTAATCGCGGAGCGGCTTGTCGGGGGCGTTTCGGGGAGCAAAAGGACGCCATAGTGGACTGCAAAGTGACGATAGGGTATGTATCCTGCTATGGATAGATGAAGATGAGGAAGGCGATCAAGATGATGACAGACGAGGAGGAGTAGATTATAGTAGACAGTTGGAGTTTTGGCGAGATGACCACGGGTTCAGCCCATCACCTGCTTATCAACTGAGAAGAGCGGGGAAAGATTGCTCAGCCATCCCCTTTTTTCGGAGCTGCTGCTTGGACCGCTCCTTATTAATAAATTCCCTTTTTTTTTCTTTTTTCTTTCTAGAAAGTCTTGTTTATCACAACTATATAATATAAACTCCCCAGAGCTATTATTAGCTATATAGTACAGTCACGATAGCATCGTCATCTGTCTCTTTCGCAACGCTAACGCCAGACAACCTACCGGGCGCAGAAATACTTAGCATCCCTGGTCGCTGAGCAGATCGTGGCCGCTGCTCAGGCCCATCCCCCCCCCCCTCCTCCCACACTACTAAGAAACCCTATCCGCCGGGCCGCCCCGTCTAGGCACTAGCAGCATTAGCCTGTCCTCTAGTTTCACAGACCTGGCTCTTGGCAGAAATGGCAGCTGGAAAGTCATCTACTTGAGCTGGTCAAAGACTTTGCAGAGATATAGCCTACCATGTTTGTCCGATCACTATATCACTTTCCTCTCGAGTCTGGCTCTGCCTTCTCCCATCTGGTGTTGATCCTGATTGGTCTTTCCAGGATTATGTTTCTTTCGATGAGAACTCGACGGCGGACTCTGCAAGTCTCTGTGGCGCTTAGAAGAGGCCGTATGGTGGCTTTTCTCCCGTGTCAAGCTCGACGTAAAGCTTGTATTGGTGCTGATCGTTGGTTGAGTAACAGCGGATGTGGCGCGAGACGTCCGGCTGTGGCAGTCCTGCTCCTCGAGATGTGGTGCAATCTCGACGACCTGTGGTGTGTGCCAGGCCTCGCAGTCGATATACTCGTTCGTCCGAGCTGGAATCGTCCTAGGGGCGTGCCTCGGCTATAGGGGTTTCCTGAGCTGCCTGGTATGTGGTGTTTGCGTCCCGAATAAATCTGTCGCGGTGCTCCTTTGCCAGTATAATAAGCACTGCAGCAATCTGGAGCTTATGGATCGATGATGCCCTGGCATCACCCGCGAGTATACCATGAGGTTTTCCTGGAAAGTTCCCAGCGAATTCATGGAGGACTCCTGGTGGATTTCTGTGGTGAATCCCTGGAGAATTCCTGGGGGGGGGGGTTCCTGGTGGATTCTCCTGGGAAATTCATGGAGCTTTCCTGTTGGATTTCCCTGGTGAATTCCGGGTGGATTCTACTAGGATTCCGGCCTCCCTTATTTCTTAGATATTAAAGAGATAGTTCCCTTTTCTTTAAAGTGAAAGGAAAAGAAAAGGGGGCATCCTTCCATTAATATACTGCATTGCACCGCATAGCTGAGAGCTGCTAATAATTAAGCTTATAATAATTTATATATAATAATTTATTATTTTTATTTAGCTTTTTAGTATAAATTGCTAATTAACTCTATTAAGTCTTTTTTATAATCTCAATTCTAGATTATATAAGCGCTATATTAGGTGTTAAATCTTATAGCTAGCTTTCTTAAGTTTACTATTCCTGTAGCCTGTTTCGTGACCTGCATGTTGGATGGGTTATAATATATAAATTCACCAGGAGTCCTCCTAGAAATTCTCCAGGAATTCACTATGGAAATCCACCAGGAATCCTTTATAAATTGACGCTAGCGCTACCAGGGCGACGAGAAGTATAATAGCTGCGGTCATTAAGCTTTGTCCTCCGCTTCTTGGAGCAGGTAAAATATCGAGAGTTTTGACCCTTTTCGCCTGCATCCAAACTGTCACCGCTGCGCTGCGTATTATTATTGCTCCCGAGATCATCAGCATCTACCGACCAATGAACAGACTTCCGCTTCTTGGACGATCGTGGTTGAGCATCACCGGTGCTAGTACCAGCGCCCTCACATTCCCGTTTCCGGCCCTCCTCCTTTGCATCCTTTAACGCTTGGAGATGCTCAGCCTTGCCTAGAAACTCACATAGTAGCTGAGTAGGGATCTCAATAACGAACTGCGGAAACAGCGTGTCCCCATGGTAGAGCTGGCTGTCGGGAGATTGCCTTGCTAGGGCCTGCCCTGTCGAGCCAGCCCCGGCTTCAGCCTCCAGCATGATTCTCGCATGCCCCTGCGACGTGATCCCGGATGCAAGGTCGGAAAGCGCCTTATCCCGAGAATCGGCGGCAATGCGTGCTAGCTGGGTCCGAATATAGAAGCAGAGCTCATCTTGGAGCGTATCGTGAAGGGTGGTAGCCATATGCCGCAGCACTAAGGTGGCTCGATCTGGGTTGTAATCGAAGCGAAGGGAGTTCTCAAAGTAGTAGAGCAGTTGGGGGGTGGCCTTAAGCCGCTGGCGCAGCTCCTGGTACTGTGATGACGATATCTGGAGTACATGCCACCCTGAATCTGGTAGATCTGCTCGCAGCTTCCCCTGCCACGATGCTTCGATCATAGAGAAGTCTAGGTCAACATCGCCAAGCCTGCTGTGACCCTGGCGGACCTGACCGGGGCTCTCGAATTGTCATTCTCCTTTCTCATCTTCGGATGGGGGCCTTGACCTTCTATTGTTGGTGGTGTTGTGTGATCTTGATAGCTGTGCTATTGATGGGGCTGGAGCTGGAGCTAGGCCTTAGAAGCTGTGAGGAGGCAAGCCTAGGCATAGATATGCTCTTAGAAGATACCATTGTTATATAGTTTGGTAAATGCTACCAGGCAGGTGTTGCTAATGTCTGGGGGTTAGATGTAGGTATGTGGATGTGGATGTAACTGTCCCAGTACTGGACAAAGATGTGAAGTTAATATGACACCAGTTGCAATAGGCAGAGTGATGAGGTCTTTTATTAGGGGCTTATGATGTTGCAAAGTTGAGACAGAAATAGTTATCGCGCGCCTAGTTTGCGAGCTGTTGAAGAGCCCAGATGATGCGGTAGATGCCGATAACATTACGGGTGTGTCCGATGGGACAGTTAGTCTAAAGCGTCTGTTGTTGAGAAGGCTGTTATCAGAAAGGTCTCTTACACATATACAGGCAGAGACGGACACGGCGAGAAGAAGATGTATGTATTGTTTTCTGCCTAAGCCTTGTGGTGGCCGCAAGTGTCCAATCGTGACCCACGACGGTGATGGCGGGAAGGAAGGCAGGCAGCGCGGTTCTTGAGCTGCTGGTGGGCTGAGGCTGGACCAAACTTTGTAGCAGGCTCCACTGGGCTGCTTGTCACATGCTAACCTGCAAGGCGGCACCTTTGCCCGAGGCACCAGGATGCTTAGTCTCGATGCTAACAGCGATGGGCGACCGGAGCAGGGGCTCGAAGTCAGTGTGGCTGATAGAAAAGCATGGGCTGCGTGTGCGCAGGATATCGATGCGCTTTACCGCCTTGGTGCTATTAGTCTCGTCGGCCGCAGGTTCGATAATTATAACTATATCGACCTTCTTGCTGGTTGATAACCGCATGCAGTGGTGCTCCTCGATTATACCGGCTATCGTGCTAGCAGCTAGGTCTGCATATGAGTTTAGCAGGCAGATAGAAGGATAGAAATATCAAGGAAGAGAAGCATATACTATATCTCGACATCTACTAGCTGGGATTTCCGCGCGCGCTATCTATGGATGGCAAGGCGCAAGAGCGGGAAATGCATAGCAGCATTCCAGCTAGCCTCGGGCTGCTTCCTATCATTGCACTGCTCCGTCTCGGCTAGCAGGGCGAGCATATCGTTAAGAGGGGGGATAGGGGCCGATGGCGTCGCGCTCAGGGGTGGGGGTGTAGATGGTGTTCGGGCCGCGCTGCATAGATAGGTGAGCAACCAGGCGATCGAAATCGGGCTGCAGGGTGGCTGACACGATAGGGCGGCCTGTAGCTATATCCTCGAGGTCTTTCAACAGGGCTACAAGGGGCATAGGCAGACGATAAGCATAAGCACTGGCTAATGAAAGCGGATGAGCATCTACAACATGGTCGCCGATATTAAGCTCAGCGAGGAGCTTGTGAGGGGAGAATGCGGCCACTGAGACCGAAGTAGACGAGGAAGTCGCTGTAATGCTGCCAAAGGATCTGTTAATGGACTATGAGATTTTCAAGGAAAGGAGCAATTCGTTTGGTGTGCCAGCTGTTATTTAAATCATGAGATACGAGAGAAGTCCACGAGGTACAGTATTGACATTTCTCAGACAAAGCTTCACAAAAGCGATCCGATCGGTCCCTGGTAATACTACTTACCGAACTGCGCGTCGTGAGTCGCGTATCGGAGCGCATCATGATACTACAGCCTTGTCGCTCTTCCTCGGCACGAAAAAAACAAACAGCTGCAGCACAGCACAAGGAGGAAAAGAAGAAGGAAACCACCACCAAACCCGATCAATGGTTACTCAAGTCCTCGCCCGTCCAGAAGCGAGGACTCGGGCGCGTTACCACGGCGGCAGTTTCAGGAGGCGCACTGCACATACGTCGCTGCCGCCCACTACCATCAAGCTATATGGTGCAGCTTGAGTATGACAGACTTGGCCTTCCGGCCATCACTGACAATCTCGTCGGTGCTGCGCCTAAAATTTTTAGGAGTCATGGCTGTTCTGTCGCTTCGAGTTCACTCTGGGTGGACGGAAGTCTCTGCGTTGTGCCCACCATGCCAGGTTGCAAATTTTCAGTCTACGTCGCATGGTTTTTTTTCTTTCTTCTTCTTTCTGTTTCTTGCTACGGGAGATAATCATCTCAGTACATTGACATATCTGCTGACGCCGAGCTTCTTGCTGATCAGAGCCATGGACACCAAGACGATCCCGTGCGTGCGACCTCGATCTCTCCCGCTCGACCTTCTTCAACCGTCATGGCCGAGCCACTGTCATCTCTCGACCTTTACTGCCCCCGAAACTATTGGTCACATGGGTTGGCACCGATTGCCAGACAAACCAACATGTACCAAGCAAGACTCGATGTTACCTACAATGGTGTCCGCCGGCTGTTCTTGCGTTTACGGGAGCTTTCAGACTTTGGGACCTGGTAGATCTCAAGGCTGCGGTACACACGGCAAAGAAAGAGAGGAATAGAGAGAGAGAGAGAGAGAGAGAGAGAGAGAGAGAAGAAAAGGAAGAGAAAAGAAAAAGAAGAAAAAAGCACACACTGTTGTCTATATTTAGACTGCCGGACATGGACGCACAGGTCTCCGCAAGTGTGTGTGCGAAGCTAGTGTCATCCGACTGTCTGTCTGGGGTTCATTTTGGACGAACACGCAGACATGGCCGTGCTTTGTAGGGTCCCGTTGGGAACCTGCGGAGCGCAGGCTACATGGTGAGCAGTTCTTCGGCTTTTCTTCAGGGCACAAGGTCTCGGGGTTCGACACCGTCGCTGCAGCAGGAGTCCACGAATGCTTTCCTTGACCCCTGCGAGAGACATCCCATTGCTGTATACGAGCTAGGGCAGATTAGGCATAGTGCTGCATCATTACCGTTGCTTCTGTCCTGGATGAGGGGGATCTCCAGTCCGCCTTGTCAGAGGCAACGAATGATGATGTGGACGAACCTGGACACCTAAACATATGCGCCAAATTTGGCAAGCTGCGGTGAAAATTGGACTGCCGTCTCAAGGACGCGCAGAGAAGGGAAATGGGGCATGTCATTGGATTCGTGTTGACGCTTGGGGGTTGGTGTGTATATCATTCTCGACCACGAGATCGTGGCCGGGCAGAAGATGGCTGCCTTCCGGTCTCGGGAATGGAACAACTGACAACGGTACTGATTAGATACAGCCAACACTAGAAAATGAAAGAAATGAAAGTAGCGGAGAAAAAAAGGGAGAAAAGAAGAAAAAAAGAAGAAAAAAAGAAGAAAAAAAAAGGCTAGCCTTGTTTGACGCACACACAAAATACTAAAGGCGCTTGTCCTCCAAGCATTTGGCCTGAGGGCCGTGATAGTTAGCAGGGTCAGGGGTGAAAGGCTCAGGTTTGGACATGGCTCCGCGATCCAATACTTCCAATCACGATTCAAGGTGAGATACTCTACCGTACTATACTATAGCTTATATTCAGTAGAAGCTTAAAGCTCTACTATATACTACGCCAAATGCGTTATGCCTTATGCCCTGCAACGTGTCGCAGTGAGCAGTGGTGTGTGCCCTGCCAGGCATCATTCTGTCAAGTCCCGAAGGCTCCTATAGAACAATACACGTCTGTAAGAGAGGCCAGGCGCCGAATCCCCTTCCTACGTAGATGAGAAGGAGAAGAAAGAAAAAAAGAAAGAAAAAGAGAATGAGATTATTCTGATCTTGCTGTTTACCAATCTGACAAGGAAGGGCGTAATACACTGTTGATTTGTGCACATACTTTACCCCTCCCCCCCCTTCCCTCCCCACATGTTCTCTCGCCCTCCCTGGTCTTGTTGTTCCACGTCACAGGCACAGGCAGCCCTGCTCCAAGGCTGAAGAAGGGATAGAAGAAACATGGCCCCCCTGACCGCCTCCCCCTGTCTTGTCTCCATTGGCTGTGGAGTAAAACTGCTGGCCCTGTACGGAGAAGAAAACGAACTCTGTCATTGGGAATATCCACTTCACGGCGGCGCGCCAGTCTCTGATCCTGACGATCCTGGGATTGTCAGATTGCGCTCTTGGGTTTCCCTTCTCGCTGTCTCCGGTCTTGCTTTCCTGGGGTCTTCCAAGTGTCCTCGTCCCCCTTACGAGCCGAGCCCTTCTATCCTCACCCTCCTCATCCGTCGTCCTCTCTCTCTCTCTCTCTCTCTCTCTCTCTCTCTCCCCCTCTCCCTACCCTAACGCAGTCCACCTTTCCAGAACCCCCCCCTCCCTTCTTCTTCTTCTCTCCCTCCCTCCCTACCCC
>JACWRQ010000452.1:0-31065 GCA_014849955.1 Cryphonectria carpinicola | reverse complement strand
GGGAGGAGGGCCGGGAGTGTTTTCTTTTCCCCGCCCTGGTCTGGGCCCAGGCGACCTCGGCTCAAAATGCCCTTTGTTGTTTTTTTCTACAAAGAAAAATTAAAGTGGGGGCCCGCCTGGGGAACCCCCCCCCCCCCCCCCCCGCCTCAAAAAATAATGATAATAATAATCTACTTCAGCAACCCCTTGCTGCCTCGCTTCCAACAAACAACATCCTCCTTCGAACTGGGGAGACAACAACTTGGAGATGAAAATTACCGAAATATGCTACCAGGATAGGGCCCCCTCACTCCCCCACAAATTCTCCACCACAATGCAACGTTCATGACGTTTGTTTGGTTCGTTGAACATGGAGAAAGAAGCATTTTGGGGACGGTAGGATTGAGCTATCCCCGAGTGATCCCTTACTTATACAGTACAGCTCCTATAATTTGAAAAGGCAGGTTACTGGGTAGTGTACGTATTCTACTATGACCATAGTATTCCGTGGCAAGCATGGCACACACACCTGCATGCAGAAGATCATCCACCCCTCTTGACTTGTCAAAATACTGGATATGACTTGGTGAAGTATGGCACGAGTTCCCACTTGTTATACTACCATACTAACCACCATTCTACCTAGATCCCGTTCCTTGTTGCCATGAGTGCTATCATGGTAGGGGATCTCTCCGTGCCCACGAACAAAAAACAAGAAAAACCCCACAGTTGGACGGCGGAGAGATGGGGTAAGGCAGTCTTTTCTCTGCGGGGAGGGCGAGGGAAGGGGGAAAGGGGGGGCGCTCTCTACTATTGATGATGCCGATCGACGTACTTGACTGGGTTGCCTGGGTACTGCTTTGTATAAAAGGGAGAAAAGGATCAAGAGAGATGAGGCTGTGAGGGGTTCTGTATCTCTCTCCCTCTCTCTCTTGCTCCCTTCCTCGACCAATCCAACATCATGAGGAAAGTGTCATCATCATCACTCGTAGTGATCACGGCCCTTGGCCAAGGCCTGGCCTCGACGCTGCCCTCGTGCTCGGCCGAGTCTTTTCAGGACGTGCTACCTTCGTATGCCACCATCCTGTCCGCGGTAGCTGTCGCAAACGGGAGCACATACGGTCAGGGCGCAGCAGATATCGCCTACCCGACCGATCCCACCAACCTGCCCGCGTCCTGTGCCCTCACCGTCAACGTGACCACCTCGGCGACGTCCAGCTTCCGCTTTGGCGTCTTCCTGCCGGCCCAGTGGAGCGGCAGGTTCCTGACAGTCGGGAATGGGGGCTTTGCTGGCGGCATCAACTGGCTGGATATGGGAGCCGGCGTCCGTTATGGCTTCGCCGTCGTGTCCACCGACACCGGACACAATTCCACCTCGACCGACGGGACATGGGCCCTGGACGCCCCAGAGAAGACCCTCGACTTCGGCTACCGCTCCATCCATGGCGCCACGGTGCTCGGCAAGAACCTGACCGAGACCTATTATGGTCAGCCCATCTCTTGGTCTTACTACTCGGGCGCATCCACAGGCGGGCGGCAGGGCCTGCGGGAGGCCCAGTACGATCCCGATGCCTTCGACGGCTTGCTGGTCGGGGCGCCGGCCTGGTGGACCAGTCACCTACAGCCCTGGACGACCAAGCTAGGCAGCCTCAACCTCCCAGCCAACTCGTCGGGCCACATCCCCACCGACCTCTTCGCCACCATCGGCACCGAGGTCATCAGCCAGTGTGACGCTGTGGACGGTGTGGTCGATGGCATTGTCAGCTCTCCAGAGAGCTGTCGCTTCGACCCAGCCACGCTGCTCTGTGGGGTGGCCGCCGGGGGGGCCAACGCCACGTCGGCCTGCCTGACGCAGTCACAGATTAACACCCTCCAGAGCATCTACGCCGACTACTACGCAGACGGCAGGTTTGCCTTTCCCGGCTTGGAGCTGGGTTCCGAGGCGCAATGGTCCGTCCTGCTGGGAGGCGACACACCGAACACCCTTGGCGATAATTACTTCCAGGACTTTCTGCTGAATGACCCGTTCTGGGCCTGGACAGAGTACAACGATAGTCTGCTCTGGGAGGCTGACGCCGTGGACCCTGGGAACTGCACCGCAGACCACTACGACGCGATGGCTGCTGTCATGGCTAAAGGCACCAAGATGTGAGTAGTCCTGTCTCTCTGGTTTTGAATGGCTGTGGGTGAAACAAGAAAGAGGGAGGAGAAAGAAAATAAAAGGACGGGAAAGAGAACTGACAGACGACGTTGGCCTGCCACAGCTTCATGTTCCACGGCCTGTCTGACGGCCTAATCGCGACGAGAAGCTCCAATGTCTTCTACAGCAATGTTGCCAACGCCACGGGTGGATACGACAAGCTGAACAGCTGGTTCAGGCTGTTCATGGTGCCTGGGATGCAACATGTCACTGGTACGGCCGTGGATGCCCCTTGGTATTTTGCGCAGCCCAACGGAGCCGCTGTCCTGGGTACCGACGTCTTCTCGACTCCCGGCTTTGAGGACGCCCAGCACGATGCCCTCCTGGCCTTGATGGATTGGGTGGAAGAGGGCAAGGCCCCGGACCAGATCATCGCCACGACATGGACCACCTCGACGGATCCCAGCTCTGGTGTGCTAAGGCAGCGTCCATTGTGCCCGTGGCCTCAAAGGGCCGTGTATCAAGGCTCTGGGGACGTCAATATTGCAGACACCTGGAACTGTACGACGTAGTAGTATCCCAAGACACTTAAATTACCACACGAAACCATCATATTGCTGCTCATTCTCATTTAATTGTCATCTACGTTAGTTCAGTAAGTTGCATATCCCAATCGCCTGCTTTCATGCTGGCGGTGTTGGAAGGTACCAGCAGCTCATTTCATGTCAACAAGCTTGCCTTCGTGGGCCTCTGGTTGACAGTATCTATCATATTGGACTACCTACTTTACTTAGGTACTACATACGACGAGTACAAGTCATGACAACCTTTACTTTTCTCCCCACCTTCTTTTCTTGTCTCCCTATCCTCTTCCTGCAATGGAAGAAGCAGACACCTCTGCTAGTAAAAGCTCTTGCCCCTTTTCCCTTTTTGCTTTTTTTTTTCCTTCGTTTTTCTCTTTCCATTTCAGAATGTGGGACCATCGACATGCTCATCCGTTCCCATCGTCGTGATCTTTCAAGGCGTCCCGTGTTCTCTTTGGCCTGTATCATCTAATTACTCATTCTCATTGCCTTGATCAAACCCTTGTACAAATGCAGCAGAAAGAAAAGAAATTGGCTTGCCCCTAAGGGCCCCTTCATACTATGGGCTTGCGGCGGCCACTGCCCATCAGGCTAAGAAAGGACTTCTTGGTCGACAGCTTCTGGGAACTTGAAGTGTTTGGACCACTCGACTGGCTCTTCGCAGACGCCAGCTCTCCGACCCGGTCACTATCGGCAGCGACAACACGAGAGCCCTGTGCCTGAGGAGGAGCACGAGCCGCAGTGTGAGAGAGCTGAGGCTTCGTGGGGGTCACGGGGTCCTCGTCCTCGCTGCCTCCACTGCGTGAGGAACCATTGTGGTGGGTCGCTGAGGCGCCGCCGCTCACACGCCGCAGGCCCAACAACTTGAGCGCCTTGCTGGGAGTGCCATTCCTCATGGCCTTCATAGCCGAGCTAGTCGGGCCACTCGCAGGACCGGGGATTCTGGATGGGCACACATTGAATGCATCATTAAAGGAATCCAGGGGGACGGGAGGACCACCGGGAACGGGGAGGTCAGATCTGGGAACAGGCGGGTGGCTGGCACGAGCAATGACCTCGACTCCATTCTCGAACACGGTCAACACATTGCCAGAGCCAATCTCGACGAAGACATCGTTCTGTGTGTTGTACTCGGTGCAGACCATTTGCTTGCTGTCGGGCAGCGGGGGAAACCGGTGGATGCCGCTTCGAAGGCCATAATCCATGTAGACTGCACAACCAGGAGCGGCATAGGCATGGCGCGAGGGCGTGTAGCGATCAATGTGATGCTTTCTGTTCATGACCGGAAGGGCATCGTATTCGGCCTGAGGCCAGAACTTGTAATGGTTGTCGCGCACCCAGTCCTCGCTCAGACCGACCATGCGAACTGACCAGACACGGCCAGCCAGCTGCACAAACGGGTCGGCCACGGCCATGTGTTCCTCTTGCACAAACGGCACGCGGTTGGGTGCGAATCCGTGGTGACGACGATGACCTGAGTGCGGGTTGTTGGCCGAGGGTGGGAGGCTGACAGGCTCCCGTCCCAGCTGTTTGTTACCAGCCAGAGGGTTTCCACCCTGGCGGTAGCCGAAGTAACGATGGCAGTGGATCGTAAGGAAGCCCATGGGGTTGCGCTGCGGACAGCGCGTGTGCATCTTTTCCACAAAGAGCTGCACGAGATGGCTGATGGACGAAAGCTGGAGGCCCAGGCCAGTGGCATCCCACTCGAGACCAAACCCGATTTTGGTCATGTCCAGCTCGACACGGACATCCTGCATGAGTGGAGCATAGTCCAACAGCCACTTGGTGGGCAGTGGCTGCGTCAAGGGCTTCACATAGGGGCTAAAGATGACGTGAAAGGGCTGCGTTATGAATACAGCGGCCATGACGTCTGCTCGTAGATGAGGACAGGCCCAGATATAGTCCTGAAGGGGTCCCAGGACATCCCAGAGCGAGACGAACGAGTCTTGCGGCCATGCAGGCGAGGCTTGGGACTTGACGTTTAGCAGGACGGGCTTGCCAGGGCGGTGGTCTTCGAAAAGCTTCTCCATGATTTTGAAACGGATCTTGGGAGGCAAATCAAAGTACCGGAACCGCTTCAGACCATCGAATCTGGTCGTCTGCCGTCCACGAGAGTGTTGGACCAGAAAGACCGTGCGGACGTAGTGGAAGATGTCGGGGGGAAATGGAAGAAGCCCCGTACGAACATGCTCTCCCGTCTGTTTGGCGTAGCGATACCAGACCAGGTCGACGGTGCGGTCGAAGGCAGGTTCGGGATCTACGTCGCCCTCGGCAATCTGAGCCGTGGTCGCATCAGGGACCGTCACTGGGATTTGCGGCGTGTACCCGGGTTGAAGATCAGCAGATGCCGTAGTCGAACGGGACGCGCGCCGAGTGGCGACTGCGACCTGTGTAGGTCGCTGACGGCGGACGTTGAGTGTGACGGGATCCTCGGCCGATGAAGTAACATGGACATTGCTGGACACGCCTGGTCGAGCCTGCAGAGCAGCACCCTCTCCTCGAAGGGCTGGATGATCAGCAAGAGGAGGCGCAGGAATGGTGGTAAAGGCTGTCAATATGGCCTCCCGAGAAGCCGGGTCTGTGACGCCGAGTCGAGTAGCCAGACGGTTGGCTGCGCCCTCGGGTGACTGCTGTTGGGCAGAATGCGTACCATCTCCACTGCATTGGTACGAGGAGCGGCCGACAGCCCTCCCGCCAGGCTCTGAGGATACAGACGCTCGTCTGGTATCGCTGGGGTCGATGGCAGAGTTTTGAGAGACGCTGGTAGAGCGAAGATCAGTGATTCCATGAGATGAAGCGGCCATCGAGGAGTGCGCTGAGATGAGAGACGCGCCGGCTGAGTTGCGCGAACCAATGATGCGTGCTTCAGCACCCCTCGTCTCTCGCGGCATGAACGACATAGAAGGTCGTGCCGAGTGAGAAGAAGAATTAGCGCCTGAAGTGCGAGAGGCACTGCAGATGTTGTCAAATATCTCAGAGAAGGAGATGGTCTCCGACTCGTGTGAATTGAGAGAGATAGGACGGTAGGTCGAGATGGATGTGGACGTGTTGCTGCTACCAGCGGCCTGAGAAGCAGCAGGCTGCTCGCCAAACAGAGTAGAGACCTTGTTGCGCAGTGACCGACGCTTGGCCCTGATTGACTTGCTAGACTTGGAGCCACGCCTGTCGTCCGTCATGTCCATGGTATTCTCCTGTGAACTCGCGCTTGGTAGACGCTGCTTGGTAGAAGTCATAGCCTCCGAGGAGGCCTTGTACTTGAAGGAGGCCATAGGGGAGCCATCGGTCACATCCATCTTGGTCTCGTCGTCAATCATATCGCACTTCATCATGCTCCTCGTCTGAGGGAATCGCGTGATCGTCGACGACGGAACCGAGGTATCCGAGGGTGCATACGGAAGAGGTCTGTCAGGAGGTAGCTGCTGCGGCGATAACAGACCGAGGACGGTTTCGTGAGCCGTGGCAACGTCTGTACATTGTACAGCGGTTATTAGACTTGATTGGGAAGCTGAACGGCCAGGGCCCGCAGACGTGTCCAGTGGGTTTGACGCGACGAGGCCCGGGCTTGCAGCCAGAGCCGATGCTGGTAATGGCGGCGAAATGGATGGCGAAATGGATGTCGTGGGCATCTCTTCAGGCACAGATGACTGATGACTGGAGGTTGTCTTTGGGGCTCCAGTCTTCTCGAATAGCTCAGCCAAGCGATGGTGGCCCCTCTCGCGGAAGAACTGAGACTGCTTGGACCTCCTACAAATGAAGCCATCCAAGTCAGCAAGTAGAGCTTGAACAAGTAACAGCGTCGCAGCGAGACGAAAGGGCAAGAAGCAGAAGAAGGGGGGGGGGGGAGAACGGGGGTCAGAAGGAAGGAGATATTCTGAAGGATGGTAATTCATGAGGAACTGCTAGTGATAAACTTACAGAGCCCTGAGGGAGCCTTTGTGAGGTAGGATAGGATGAGCTTCATTCAAGTCCAAAGCCATGTGTTTGTCACTTTGATCTTCTAGAGATGCGGATTGTTTGCTTGACTTGAACTTCATGGCAGTCTCAAGTGTCTTTGAACCATCTGATTTGGCATCAGCAGCACCGCCGTGGGGAGGGGTTGACACAGTGGACTGGATGGTGGAGTCACAGCTAAGAGCTTCTTTGCTCTTGAGACTGTTGGTGCCATAAACAAAGCTGTGATAGTCAACTAGGGCCAATTCCTCCTGGTGGACACTATCCTGGTGGCTGATGTCTCCATGTTGACTCTCCTGCTCGCTGTGGTGGTGTGACTGCAATGAGCCCTTCGATGTTGCTAAGGATATGTGAGCTATCGTCGATGGATTGGCCATTTAATTGATTGATGGGGGTGCGAGCAGGGGTTGAAGGCAGGATATCACAGCTTGCGAATTGCCTCACCTATGAACTTGAGTGCCTTGGATATCTTGGAGGCCTTGGAGGCCTGTGGCAGACCGTCCCCTTCCATTGAGATGCGTTTGTAGATGTGTTGTAGCACAACGCCTTTGATCAAGTTGTCTTTTGATGGTTATGGAAGACCATTGCAAAGAGAAGAAGATGGTGTGATGTTAGCGATGTTGCGATGTGGCAGAAGGGCTAGTGAAAGAAGCTGGACAACGTGTTTGAATTCAGAGAAACTAACAACCTGATGAGCACTAATACCTGCAGTCGCGGCGATGGTGTTGAGGTTGATCTGCGTCCACAAGACGCGTTCTAAATTGACTCCACACCATGTCACTTTCTCCTGATTGATGCTGAGAGATGGGATGAAAACACACACACTATCTCTCTCTCTCCCTTCCTCTGCCCAGACTTTTCTTCCTGTAACCAGGACGTTCTATGCCCCATGATCTGATGACACAGACAGCCTCAGCTTCCTCCACCATGGCAAACATCTCTCCGTCCTGCATCTTGTCTGCCGTCAGCTTCCTGCTGCCATGTCCATCAAGGCCTCCCCTTTCAGCTTCTGTGTTACCTCACAGTTCTTTGCAGAGCTTTCCAAGAGATATGGACAAGGGGTAAGTACATACCTCTCAGCTTCCAACCCTTCCCCTCGTGCTTCTTTCCGAGCCCCTTCTTCTCCTCGACCAAGTGACCTTGCCTGAATATACTCACTGCTGGTCATGATTCTGAGTTGGTGTATTAAGAAAGTCATTGATTAGGAGCATACTTTGCTACCTAGTGCTTGTATTACCGTATTTGTATAAATTTGCTCTCCAAGCTCAGGCATAGGGCAAAGGGGATAATGGTGCAATCGGATAACTGTACTGGACACCATGGAAGGTGCACCAGAAGCTGTAATGGAATTGCAAGGCAACATATTCACCAATAGTCTTGAGGAGTTGAGAAGCTGCTTAAATCTTCAAAGTGGGGAGCGAGAGGGATATAGAGAGAGAAAGAGGCATAGAGACAGGCTCAGGTGTAGGTTTCCCCCATGTCATGGTTTGGTGCTGTAGAAGGCACATCTGGGTAGCCACTTCTTGCTTTAGGTAATATGTATCACGTAGAGGGTTGATTATGATATAGTGGAACCCTGGAGCTTTAGAACCCTGGAACCCTGGCAACCCTGTCTTGGGCTCTCTTACCCCTGCTAAGCTTACTGTATGAGCCCCTGCCGCAGCTAAGGAAGGAAAGCTGCTGCAGTGCCCCGCAATTCGTCCAACAAGGCTGTAAAGTTGCCCCTCCAAACTTTGTGTTCCTGCAGCAAATCGTCAAGAAGCCTCCAACATCCACATCCGTTTTCACTCCTGGCCAGACCACCACGCATGAACACCCTCGCCTAGATCACCATCAGCAAAGATGTCTGACGATCTGATTCAAGCCTCCATGGCCGGCACACAACGTGTGCCTGCTAACTTTCAGGGAGACGCCGCTGATAACTTTGAAGAGGTTAGACATCATCTCTCTCTCTCGTGGTCCAAATCAGGTGGCCAGTTCTGCTCTTCTTCTTGAAGACATCATGGAGACTGACTAGGAGCCTACCAGATCGAGAAACAGTTTGCCGTAAAAGGTGCGCTGAACGCCGAGATTCGAAATACCACCTCGAGGTCCTTGTGCTGACGCCCAACATCGCAGCGGTCCAACACCTCGAGACGTACTGGGCCATCCTCCAGAAGGTCAAGGCCAGCACCCTGCGCCTGACCAAGATAGACAATGACATCTACGAGCACCTCCTTAAAGACTTTCCCGAGTTCGACCCCGCCGAGCCCATAGACGAAGACAAGATGAAGAGCCCCGAGGGCAAAAAGCGCTGGCGGGATTTCATGATGGCCTACGAGAACAAGGTCGATGACTACAGCTTCGGCACCATCCTGCGCAAGGACCCCAAGGAGGAGTACACCGAGGAGGGCACAATATTTGGTGAGTTCTGCAACATGCCCTGCGTGGGCTGGCATATTACGAGGGAGTGTTGTCCATCTCCGTCCAGGGATCGATATAAGGCCACTGACGTGTGTGCAGTACCTCGGATGCAATTCTACGCCGTCGAGATAGCTCGGAATCGCAAGGGTCTGAACGACTGGATCTACGAAAAGGCACAGGCCGAGGCGGCTGGAAAGAAGTAGGAGACATCCGTCTGACGAGACACCAAATATCATCCCAATTTCAACCCTTTAGATACCCAATCAACAACAGCTTGAGCCCACGATCCAAGAAGGGATGATTGACGTTGAAATAAGATGGCGATGAGAGAAGATGCGGCAAAAAATGATTTAGCTCAATGCCGGGTTGACTCCATTGTCCAAGGAGGGCGTCGGCGGCGACTTGAAGGCGACAATAGGAAGGCTCTCCTCCTATCTGCGCTGAGGAACCATGGTTGGTGATGTTTGAGTAATGATGGTTTGCGCTCTAGTATTTGATGCTCGCGCCACGAAGATCATTCTGGAAGGTATTTCCGTGCGGGACGCCCTGTGATGGCGCATCTGCATCTATTATTCTGCTGCGGGCCTTGGTATTGTACTTGCGTACAAGGCCAAGAACAATATCAGAAATCTAACCTGGACAAAGGCTCACGACACCGGCTAGCAGCCATTCTACTCGCATTCAGAGGTTTTCCTCTTCCCTCTAGTGCCTACATAGCAACACAAATGGAAATTACCCATGTCCTCGCAACGGATTCTCTCAACGCTCGACAACGAGGCAGCCTTCTCACTCACCTTTCAGTTGTGCGCCATGGTTTTTTGATGAATTATCGTTGACCAGCTTTTATTCTCAACCACATAGCATTAGCAATTCATTTCCTATCATCCCCTTCGTTTCGTCTGTTTAATTCGATTTACGAAGCCATTCCATCCCGAGGAAAAGAAGCAGGCGAGAGAACTGAGAGCGGACAACAACACGGAAGGACTGGCATCATCATGCAGTCATCTCACTCGAAGAAGAGCGTCGAAGATGGACAAGGCCATGCAGAGTCGCAGCTGGCCAGTGCCTCCAAATCAACATGGCGGGATCTTTTCGCCTTCACTGAGCGTCGCCACCTTGGCCCTCTTGTCATGGCCATCGTTGCAGCTGCCTTCGCCGCCGCAGCCAAAACCTCATATGCTATCTTCCTGGGCAGGGTCATGGACATCCTCACACCTCTCGGCGCCGGCACCATAAGCAAAGAGTCAGCCATGGCGGGCGTTACGTTCTGGTGCATCTTATTCACTGCTATGGGTGCAGCCGTCTGGATCTTCAACTCTGCATTCATGGCTGCCTGGGTTATCTCTGGAGAGTTGATAGCAAGGCAGGCCAGAGACAAGATATTTTCCAACCTGGTATACAAGGAGATGGCCTGGTTCGATAGTCAGGAGGAGGGCGTGAGCAGTGCGCTGTCGGCCATGCATGTGTAAGTACGTTCCCATCACCCCAGCGTCATATGTCTCTCTCTATATATATGAAAGGTTTCTTGCTAAGGTTTGATGATTCCAGGCAAACACGTGAGCTTCAGATTGCAGCCTCGCAAGTGCTCGGGTTCCTAGTGACCGATTTCTTCGTCGCCATTGGATGCATGACCATTGCATTCTACTACAGCTGGAAGCTCACACTCGTCTTGTTGGCCACCATCCCGGTGTCTGTCGTGGCCCTCGGACTCATCAGCCGGGGTCTGGAGGCAGCTATCCAGGCACAGAAACGAGAGCTTGCACATGGCTCCAAGCTCGTCACCGCCATGGTCACGGCCATTGATCTGGTCAAGATCTACAACGGCTTTGATAACGAGGTGTGGCAGTACATGCAGACCAGCAAGAAGGCCAGCAGGTATTTTCTACAGCAAGCACGCAGGCACTCGATGCAGATGGGCTACGTGAAACTGTGGATGGTCAACTTGTTTGTCGTCGGTTTCTGGTTCGCCGTGTGGCAGGTGGGCAAGAAGTCAACGACAGCCGGAGACGCCATGACCACGTTCTATGCGGCCTTGACAGCTTTTCAGGCCATCGAGGGGTTCGGGCCGCAGTGGCTTGTCCTGGCCAAGGGGATCGCAGCCGGCCACAGCCTCCGACAAGTCGTTCTGGATAGGTCTGCGTGCCGCGGACAAGCGAGCGGCGGCGTCACGGCCAAGGAGGTGGGGTCACACCATCCCGCCACGTGTACCGGTGATATCGAGCTCAACGGCGTGAGCTTTGCGTACCCCTCGAACCCAGACAAGCTTGTCCTCCACCGCGCGTCGTTCTTCTTTGCAGCAGGCGAGATGACATTTCTCGTGGGCAGAAGCGGTTCGGGCAAGAGTACACTCAGCAACTTGATGCTCAAGTTTTACGATCCTCTCACGGGCAGCATCTTGATCGATGGGCACCCAGTTGCGACTCTTGCGGATGCATGGGTACGGAGCAACGTCACCTTGATTCAGCAGTCAAGCATCCTCTTCAACGAAAGCGTCTTCATGAACGTGGCCTTTGGTGGCCTCGACCCCTCGCGCGTCACAAGAGAGGAGGTCCAGGCAGCATGTGATATGGCCATGCTCCAGTCCACACTGGCAGGCCTCCCAGAGGGGCTCGACACCAACGTCGGCATGGGAGGCCACAACCTCAGCGGTGGCCAGAAACAACGACTTGCTCTCGCCCGAGCGAGACTGCGGGACCCACCCGTGTTGATCCTCGACGAGGTCACCAGCGGCCTTGACCCTATCAGCAAGGCCCTTATCCTCGAAGCCATCAGGATCTGGCGCGCCGGCAAGACCACCATTGTCATCACGCACGACGTCACCCAGATTCGGGATGAGGACTATGTCTATGTCATGGACCAGAGCTATCTCGTACAAGAAGGCTTCCGAAAGCATCTCGAAAAGGACGAAGAGGGCATGTTCGCTTCGCTGGTAGCTCTGACCCAGGGCGAAGAGACGGACGAATCCACGGCCACGCTGCTGAGCCTGTCATCGTCGCCGTCATCTTCATCGTGGTCAAGTGATGATAGCGAGTCTCCCATCGAGGACCCACCTATCGCAAGATCTAGACTCTCTCAGATTCTTCCCCAGCAGCCAGGTACGGTCTCAGCTCGAAACAGCGGTATCTTTAGCATGACACTGGGTGCTGGCACCTATCGGTCTACCCTGCTACGCGCCCAAGGCATCCAGGAGGCTTCATCGTTGAGTCTTTTCCAGGCCGAACGAAGCCGCAGCGCTCTCATGAACCCCGATCGAGCCAGCAGGACATCCAGGCAAGGTCGCAGTCCCGCTCGCTGCGCAAGGAGGTCAAGTCTGGAGATGGTCAAGGAGAGGGGCGAGACTAGTAGAGCCTACAGGCCCCGTGGTGTTGTTTCACGGACAAGATCTGGCCAGCTTGCACCGTCTCCTGGCGAGGGCGAAAGGAAAGGTCTCGCGGACAGTGTTGTCAAGCCAGAGGTCCCACAGAACATTTCCTTGTTCCATATTTTAGGCACCGTCTGGCCTCTCCTCAGCAAGATAGACCGTCTGCGCACCATTGTAGGCCTCTTGGCCTGTTTGGTCGCGGCAGCATGCAACCCTGCCTTCTCTTACGTCTTCTCGCAGCTGGTTGCCGTGTTCTGGGCACCTACGTCGCAGATGTCTGCGCGAGGTCAGGTGTGGGCCATTCGCCTCACCATCATCGCCGCTGTGGATGGCGTCTCGCTCTTTACGGCTCACTATCTCATGCAGTGTGTGGCACAGTCATGGGTGACATGTCTGCGCGTCGAGGCCCTAAAGAAGATCCTGTCTCAGCCCAAGGCGTTCTTCAACAAGGCGCGGCACTCGCCCTCACAGGTTGTCGAAGTCCTGGACAGACACGCCGAGGAGATGCGCAACCTGGTTGGGCGGTTCGTGCCCATCCTGCTTATCGTCGCCGCCATGATGTTTACTGCTGTGATCTGGGCACTGGTCACGTCCTGGAAGCTGACGCTTGTCGCCTTTGCCTCGGCCCCAGCCGTGTACGCTGCCACCAGGTCCAATGCTGCGGTGTCGACCAAGTGGGAGGCCAAGACCAACGCGGCATCAGACGCGGCTGGCTCGGTCGCCATGGAGACATTTCTCAACATCCGCGTCGTCAGGGCGCTGACGCTGGAGGGCTACTTCAGCCGCAGGCATGCCAGCTCTACCGAGGATGCCTTCCAGACCGGCATCAAGAGAGGTGTGCTGACGGGCATCTTCTATGGAGTGAACCAGAGCATGTCCTGGTGGATGACAGCTCTCGTGCTGTGGTACGCGGCGACACTCCTGACCGCACCCAGTGCCACCATCTCGGTGACGGATATCATGCAGGTCATCAACCTCCTCCTCTACAGCATGGGTTCCGCGACAGCCATGATGAACAACATCCCACAGCTGTCGCAGGCAAAAGCCACGGCGATCCAGGTGCTGTACTACGCAACCCTCCGTTACAGCAACAGCCACGAAGAGCGTGGTGAGAAGAGGGTCACAACACCCTTCCCCGTCGAGATGAAAGACCTGCAGTTTGCCTATCCGGCTGCCAAGGGCAATCTAGGAGGAAGAGGAGGAGAAAGTGATGATGGTCGGAAGGTGCTCCGCAACGTCAATCTACGGATCGATCAAGGCGAGTCTGTGGCGATCGTCGGGGCATCAGGCTGCGGCAAGAGCACCATCGCCAACCTGCTCCTGCGGCTGTACGATCCACTGGATTGTTCTAGACCCCATGCGCCTCTCAGCTTCGCGCACACCGCGGCCGGCGACCTCTCGACACCGGCCCTGCGCAACCAGATGGCGTCTGTGCCTCAGCACCCCTTCCTGTTCCCCACCACGCTACACGAGAACATCGTCTACGGTCTCCACCCAGACTCACCGTACCGCGAGGCGGGCGCGGCCGTCGCGGCTGCGAAGCTGGCGTGCATCCACGACTTCATCGTCTCTCTGCCCGAGGGGTACGCGACCATCGTGGGAGAGGGCGGCGTGGGTTTGTCTGGAGGCCAGGCGCAGCGCGTCAGCATCGCGAGGGCCCTGGTGCGCAGGCCCAAGCTGCTGGTGATGGACGAGCCCACGAGCGCGCTCGACGCAGACGGGGCAGAGGGTGTCAGGCTCGCCATCAGGAGCCTGCTTGAGGACTCACGCAACAGTGCCGCCGCCACCACCGCCGGCGGCCCGGACAAGAAGATGACCGTTGTGGTCGTGACACACAGCAAGGAGATGATGAAGATGGCGGAGCGCATCGTGGTTATGGACCAGGGATTTGTGGCCGAGGAAGGGGGATACGACGAGCTGGTGTCTCGCAGGGGCAAGTTTGCAGAGCTGGTCGGGGGCGGTGTCTGGATGCCATCAAGCAACAATAGCAGCACCACAGTGTCCGTCTCAGCCTCTGCTGATCGTACAACTGAAAGCGTCTCTACGGCTCGACAAGACGCACTGCAGAGATTGGAGGGTCCGCCCAGAATGGTGCAGCAGCAAATACGGAAAGAGCAAGGGTGATTTGACACTAAGCTTAGTGGGTGTATGCCTCGGGTAGAAGAGGGGAGGGGTGGTTGCAGTCGGTTAGTAGAAGTACTACAAAAAAGTATGTACATAACCATAGCAGTCTGCACATATGTTAGTAGACAAGGTGATGAGTTGCTAAAAGGCTTCATAATAGAAACTTAAAGTACTTAGGTACGTACTTGGCCAAAAGGGTAGGGGAGGGGACGGGAGGGAACCATCATATCTCTGTTACCATACTTCCTTCCTACTACATAGTATACTTATTCTACTAATAACTCGTACTATTTACTTGAGTAAAAGACTACAGCACACAAGTTTACTCTGTGGTACGCTAGGATCCTCCTCGGATATACTTGCTAGGTAACTGTTGTCCGAGAAGTTACTGCAGTAGCGAGTGAGTGAGTGGAGCATTCCACTAGTCCGCTATGTTGCATGGGTCAAGGCCCAGGGTGTTCCCCCAGCCAAGCCTGTTAAGAAGAGGACAACAAGGTTGATCAGCGAGTATTTCCATTTATTCCCGCTGACCTGAATCGCCCAACGTAGCTCAACAAGGGGAGGAGGAGGAGGAGGAGGAGGAGGAAGATGGCAGATGGCTGGCTCACCACGCACCTCGCCCAACCAAATGCAACCATCGTCCTCCTCTTTTTTTCTCCTCACGCATCCACTCCCGGTGAGACAATGCAGAGTTCTTTTGTTGCCCTCTTCCCGAGGCTACCGTGGTGCTGTGAGACTGAGACAAAGATGATGGATGGATGCTGATCCTCAAGAGGTGAGAATGAACAGGAGGAGAGACAAGAAGATGAGTAAAACTGAATAAGCATCATCGTCTCTCCTTTTTGTTCTTTCTCTCTTGCTCTCCTATCCTTAGCCCCCATCCTTTTCTTACCCCCCCCCCCCAAACAAATATCATGACCGCGCTGCGGGAAAGACCGCAACCAGAGGGATGTAGTGTCATGCACGCGCAGATTTGACATGGGGGTGGATCACTCCTAGTCGTTATTTCCACCTTCTGCCCGGGGCACCAAGGCTCCCTCCTCTTCCACCACCTCCATTTACGTCTCTGGCTTTTCCTTCGCTTCTTGAAGGGAAGAAGAGGGTAAAAGAAGAGGAAGAAACGGAAAGAAGAAGAAAACCTCTTTTCCCATCCGTCTCTTCCTCTATTGGTTTTTTTTTTCTTTTTTTTTTCCTTCGGGAGAAGAGTTTGGGATACGCAATAGCCGGTATACTTGCCGCCGGACTCCTTATTGTGGACAGAAGTTGTTGGTCGGCCCTCTGGTGACCAGGATCGATTTCCCACCGCCCACCATGACAATATCTCGTGCGCTCGTCGACAGTTCAGACAGTCGAAACGGTGAACGACAACAACAACAACCACAACACGACACACCTCGCCGAGAATGTGAACCTGTGGCGGACTTGACAGCCAGGCAAACACCTGAGGCGACTCAGATACACGAGAATATGCCCAGCGTCGACGAGGGGAACGATCCATCCAGCGAAGATGGCACCCCTCGACCTTATTGTGGTGCCGAGTCGCCCATCACATATCAGTATCTGACGTTTGACACACTGCTACCGTCACCAAACACAACCATCCTCGCCGCCTCGACGAGGACAGAAGCAGCAGCAGCAGCAGCAGTAGCAGCATCGATATGTCCTGCCGAGCCGGACCTTCGCCCCTATTCAAATCCGATCCTCTGGCCTGCCCACCGCAAGGCGTACCACCTCCTGCTGTGCTGCTTAGCCACGCTGCTGACCGCATACACAGCCGGGTCTTACTCCCCCCCAGAACCACTCATGGAGGCCGAGTTGCATGTCTCTCGTACCGCCGTCGCGACCGGCATCACCACCTTCTGCATGGGTTTCGCCCTCGCACCCATGATCCTCGCCCCCTTCAGCGAGATCAACGGCCGGTATCCGGTCTTCGCCGTCTCCGGTGTCCTATACGTCGTCTTCCAACTCGTGTGCGGCTTGGCCCCGAACCTGGGCGGCATGCTAGTCGCGCGCTTCTTGACCGGCGTCGGCGGGAGCGTCTTCAGCACCATGATAGGCGGCATCATCGCTGACCTGTGGGAAAAGGAGGGGAGAAACACACCCATGGCCCTGTTCAGCGGCTCGGTATTGATAGGCACAGGCGTGGGCCCGCTGGTGTCTGCCGTGATGACCCACCGATTCGGAAACGACGGTGACAAGTGGAAGTGGGTATTCTGGCATCAGGTCATCATAGACGGCGTCCTGATGGCGCTGATCGCCTTCTTCTTCAAGGAGAGCAGGGGCAGTGTGGTGCTGAGCCGGAGGGCCAAGACGCTGAACAAGTGGTACGAGCAGAAAGAACAGGCTGGCTATTACGGCGTCTGGTTGAAGAAAACCCCCCTCGCTGCTGACGAGGCCGCCGAGGGCAGCTCGAGCGATGGCTATGATACGACGACGGGACTGGAAGGTAAGAGGCGAGATGATGACGAGAAGGAGAAGACGGTACCGGTCTCTTCGCCGAGGCCTGTCTCGGGCGCGACCACGTGCGTGCAGCTCGTCCGCCTCCGGTGGCGGGTCAAGTCGGATGAAGAGCGCTCCTCCCTGGGCAAGATGATCTCCATCTCCGTCTACCGGCCCTTTCACCTCCTCGTGACCGAGCCCGTCGTCTTCTCGTTCTCGCTCTGGGTGTCCTTTGCCTGGGCTGTCCTGTACCTGACCTTTGCGTCTATCCCGTACGTCTTTGAGACTGTATATGGATGGGATATCGAGAGAGCAGGCTACGTCTTCGGGGCCATGATGGTCGGGTCCGTCCTGGCAACCATCACCGCCATCTGGCAGGACGAGCTGCTCAAACACCCCCAGTGGAGGCGAGGAAACGACGAAGACGAAGACTGGTCCAATGACGCGTCGCCATCTGACGAGGAGAACAACAACACCACCACCACCACCACCACCAGCCGACAAGAGCAGAGGGTTCGTCGATCTGGGCGGCTCTATTCGATGCTCCGCCGTCACTTTCCCGTTGAAGCCCCCGAGTCCCGGCTCTATTTCACCTGCATCACGGCCATCCTGCTACCGATCGGGTTGTTCCTGTTCGGTTTCACCTCGACGGCGAGCATTCACTGGATCGCGCCCACGATCGCCATCTGTCTTGCGACGATAGGGATCTACAGCATCTACCTGGCCACCTTCAATTATTTCGCCGATGTTTACCACATCTATGCATCCTCGGCTCTGGCCGCCCAGTCATGCTGTCGCAACGTACTGGGCGGCATTTTCCCGCTAGTGACCCTACCGCTGTTTGAAAACTTGGGCATCGCGAGGGCAGGTGGCCTGCTCGGGGGTATCGCGCTAGGGCTGACCTTTGTGCCCTGGGTATTGATATTTTTCGGACCCCGGATCAGGGCGAGGAGTCCATTTGCCGTCAAGCTGGAGAAAACGAGCCCTTAGACTGATAATAAATTTATTTTTTTTACAGCGTTGGATATCATAAAATATCCATCCATCCTTCCAATAGAAATCTCTTGATAACACACTTCTGATACTTAAGTCAGTGGTGGCCTTCAGCGAGTTGATTGAGAGGGGGAGAGAGAGAGAGAGAGAGAGAGAGAGAGAGAGAGAGAGAGAGAGCTTTTGAAGACGCGGTTGGTGTCGCCCTTTAGGATCTCGATCTGTGTCCAGCAGAGGGCAGAGAGCAAAAGACGACAATAATTCCATGGCAACGATGTGTGCATGGCTCTGTCGAGATGCAAGAGGAAGAAGGGGTGGAAGGAGGAGCGAGAGGAAATCATGCAAGGGTACACGCAAAGACTTACATACGGTCTAGCTCTAGGGTATTATGAATTTTTTTTATGCACAGAACCTTCGCACCACATCCAGGACACGAGCGTAGTCTTGGCGTTTGTCGAACACCTGTGCGTGATCCAAGTCGAACCAGAGCAGCTCCACGCCGGACTCTGTGGTGGTGTTGGTGGTACCGCTCCCGAGAGCTACAGCCAGCTCCTCGTCGCCCGCGGGGTCTTCGCGCCGGGCATGCTCTGTGAGCCCGTCGTTTAGCACTAGGTACTGGGCTACAGACAGCGTGTCGACGATGAGGTCCCGCGACGCCAGGCACACAGCCGCTCTCCTCTGCCCTGAAGGAGCTCTGCTGACCAGCTCGTCCTTCCAGATGATGTTCTCCCTCCAGAAGAAGTGCCTCCCCAGGACCAGGGCGATGCCCGGGTCCATGCTCGCCACATACCACAGCTGCCACTCGTTGGCGGACGTGGGCATCCTCCTCGTGAAGTTGTACGCCACGTCCGGCAGGTGGAGCAGCAGGCTCACCGGGTCGACCAGGATGACGCCTTCGACCTGTGGGCCTAGCTCGGGATCATGTAAGACGTGCGTCGTGAGGACGCTACCGTACGAGTGTGCGATAAGGACGAAGCAGTCGATGCCATGTTGTTGCAGGATGGCTTTGAGGTGTCGGACAAAGTCTGGCCTGGCCAGGATGTTGGTCTTGGTCAGGCGCATGGAGATGGGCAGTATCTCCACGGCCAGCACGGGGCTGGTCGGTGGTAGGTCCCTCAAAAAGGGCACATAGGGGTACAGCCCGATCCCGATGCCGTGAAGGAAGACGACGGGTCGGGTGGTGGCGGTTGTCGTGGCGGGTCGATACCAGTAGTTGAGCTCGCCGGCTGAGTACCGCCTGTCCAACCAACTCACGGAGGCCAGTGGGCGAGGCGGAAAGACGTGGAAAACGCTGGCGTGCAGGGCAGGCGCAGCGTAAAAGTGAAAGCCGCCCCGCAACATGCGGAGGTGTGTGGCCGAGTCGACACAGGCAACGATGAGGTACCAGAGGAGGCTGCGATATCGGGTGGGGATCATGTCGAAGGTCAGCCGCAGGGACCTAGCAGTTCCCCTCCCAGGAGCGATCGGACGGCCGAGGAGGGCCTCTGTCCCGGTGATGTAGCCCTCCAGCTCGTCCTGGATGTCGGCGTCGCCGGGACAGTCATCCTGACGGTCGAAGAAGGCCCACAGGAAGAACTCGCGGACATTTTCCCTCTTGATCTCGGCAGGATCGGCGCCGTGGGCCCACAGGCTCAAATACCTCTCTGGGTCGGGGATGTTCTGGACGCATCGCTGGAAGAGAGCCTCCCTCTCCTGGCGGGTGTCTGGTGGGTGGTCTGCCGGTCCTGCGAGGCGGGTCTCGAAGCGTCGGAGGATGAACAGGTAGTAGGACAACTCCAGCGACAGGGCGAGGGCGGCGAGGGGCAGCGGCAATACGAGGATGTAGAATAGAGGGGCGTATCTGAGAAAGATGACACACGCGCGGATGAAGATGAGCTCGTGGATGGTGCGGTTCAGCATCGTCGCGCTGGAGACGAGCAGGCAGACAGACCGCCTGTTTTCTTCTTTTTTTTTTTTTTCCTTCCACGACGAGGTCAAGACTGAGACCACTTGAATGCGTTTTCCTTCCCCCAGAATCGTCAGGTCGTAACTTTCTCAAGCTTCTAAATAATCGTCAGTTTCTTTTTCCTTGTTGGGAAGTGGCGGCTCAAGATGTAACGTGCTTGCTTACCTTGTCAGTCCGTCAGTTGGCGGCGTTGTTGTCTTGCTTATCGCTGTTCTTGTTGAGTTTTCCGACGCCCCATGTTCAACATTTTAAAGACAGGGCAAGGGCAAACGTTCGACATTTTGGGAGCAGTGCAGGAGCCAAGAGTAGGGCCGTCAACCAATACTGCATGAATACTCAGATGGTACGTACCGTGCAATCTAATCTCCATTTCAAGGGTGACGCTGGTGACGTATGAGCACCGTAAGACGTACCTTCCACCACCTCGCAGATCAACATGGGCTTACTTAGTATACCATGGCATGTACATTATACAAAGTACTTAGGTGTAATGATTTATGCCAAATCTTCTCCTTTCGCTCCTTCTTCCTTTGTTCATCATTTATATGACCTCCTTTCTTCTCTCCCTCTCAGCTTCCTCTCTCTGGCATTTCCCCTATGAACCATCCCTGTCAAGTAGACCCTAACCCTGATAGGGATTTAGAAAAAAGTTCGCGGCATATCCACCTCCATGTCATGATGTATCTCTCTACAGTAATGAATAGTCCCTCTCAACAAAAGCTCTCCATCGTCTTCTGGACATGTCTCCTGTCCCCTGGACCAACCACCGCTGCCACCACCACCACCACCACCACTTCCTTTTCTCTTGAAGGGACTTCCGCCTTGACCTCTCAGGGAACTTCATAACGGCATCTACAAAGCAAAAATGGGCACCATCTCTGTCCGCGAACATATCAAGTGGGGCACAGAGAACCCCTCTGAGCCCACCTCGACCTTGGTCCTCACATCACCTGGCCGTTATTTTGTGGATATCAGGGTTCTGAAGACAGCTCTACCGGTGCCGACAGACGCGAGACACGTGGCCCCTGCCGACCTCACAGACAATCAGCTGGACTGGGCCTTTGGGGGCACGTCCTCCACCAGCCAGCTCACCCGCGCAGATGGCACCCAGGTCTCCCACTCCACGTTCCGCCACTGGGTAGACAACCGCACCATGGTCCCAGAAGATATCGTCGACGAGGGCGACATGTTTGAACAGCCGTCTGACTCAACGTTAGAGACGGGCCATATGGTAAATCCTTCCACGGGGTTGGACACGGAGTACGAGGAGCTGTGGCGTGACAAACAGCCACAACCCGTGCCGGGCTTGGCTAAGTGCATTGTATTGCGCGCGCACGACGATGCCAACCAGATACGTGGCCTCTTTGTTTGTCTGGGACAGTATGCTCAGGGCGTTGTTCGGAAGGGTCATGTCTTCACTGCTGAGAGATGGATGTGGAACAGCTCGAACTCTGAGTGGGAGAGACTAGTACGCTGGGGCACCCACTCCACACCATCGCTGCGAGACCTCGTCTGTGGCCTAGAAAAGACATACAAAGAGCATGAGCACATCGAGGCCTCAAGCGGAACGTGGACAGTCATAGAGAAAGTCGACTAGGGCGCACTCTTGCCTCATAGGGGGCTAGCATGAAGCGCGCCACACACGTCTCCTAACACTACGGGATTAACCAAAGGAAGGATACTACAGCAGACCAGATCTCGATACCCAAGCCTATTATAATAGATGGCGGTTCAAGTGGTTGTTCACCTAGTATAGAGCGATGCTATCCTTGCTTCTGCTGCTTTAAATTCGTGAACACAACATAGTACAAAATCACATGTAAGCATTCTAACTAGTCGATCCTCAGGCGAAAAATATTTTCAGTGGTCAAATCTATATATAATCAACCAAAGATGCTTTACCATTCCATCATACTACTTGGTGCTTTCCTACCTGTTCCTAAATCACAAAATAACTCCTTTGCTCCTTATAATGGGGAAAAAAGGGAAACAAGAAAGAACAAATCAAATCAAGAGAAAAGAGAAGCAAACCTGATTTTATACTACAAATTATTCTTCTCTTAATCAAAAGAAGTTCCACCTCTCAACCCAGTTTCGGCCACCACTATGTTGGCACCCACTACTCTTGTGACCCTGACCTTTCAGGCTCTCCCTCCTCTGCCTCCTGATAATGGGGACGACTCACAAGTTTATGGAAACGGAACAGGCATCGTTGACCCTGCCGTCAATCAAAACCTTTCCCAAGGTTACCCTACCGTGGATGACACAATCTGGAGCCCCCTCGCTATGATGTGAGATCCCCTTACTTCCTTGCTTTATTTTCTTTGAATTATGCTTTGGATGATTTTGTGAATAGAGGCGGACATAGCTCAGCAATTCAAAAAGATTGCATCTGACTTTAGTAATACCCTCATCTCTTCGCTATGAACAGTAACAAAAACCACGAACTATTAGAGCAAGAAGTGAAAGTTATTATATACAAATTTACTACAGACTGAGATTTCCCCCGGTTCTATAGATAATGATTATGTATTCAACTCCAGGGCTAACCATAGACCCGATACTCCGTCAATGCAAATGTCTGTCAATCTCGCCCTTGAGCACCGCCGCATAGCTCCGACCGCTTTTGGATACCGTGGCAATAGTCTCTGAAGAGACCGCGGCTTCAGAAACATGATGAGGAAGTCTCTGCCGCCTCGAGGTCATGCCGACCGAATTGGTGCGCGCACCGCAGGCGCTTGTCTGAAATGCAGCCCCATGGACTTGTGCGCCTTCCGAAGAAGACATCGAGGTAGGGTTAGTAATCTGGCTTGCGGCAGATGAGAAGTGACTGCGAGAGTGGCTCTGCGTGGACCAAGACAGATCTGAGTCGGGCGTGAGAAGTAGTTTTGGCGGCAAAAGCTCTCCCGGAATTGAAGAAGGCGTGCTGTCGGGACACAGGTCTGCTATTGATGGTCGAGAAGGGCTAGAACTTTGCCCGTTAACAGGCAATGGCTGGGTTGACATGATGGCCGACAATCTTCCTATCTCTATCGCTGGCTCTGCTGGCTGACTAATAGCGCGATGGGCAGCTCGTCGTTCTTGCCGGGTACGCGTTCGGGACCTCGACGTTCCTTGGGTCTCTTGTTTGGCGGCTTGACCCTGTCGCACCTCTTCTTGCCTTACCGGCTCGAGAGCTTTTTTGAAGCTGCTTAGCCCTACCTCGCCAACTATGACTGCGCCACCTGCTGGAAGACAATGTGTAAAATGAGTAGTGTCGCGGGTTGGATGCTTAACAAGCCTTACTACTCTGTCGCTACCACAAGCCTTGCGGTGAGGTCCTCGGTCTGGGTCGCACGGCTTGAAAGGGTTGTTTGCGCTGTATAAAGTCCAGCCGCTATTTGTAAGCCTTGTTTGATCATGAAGGCATCCCTGCTGGTTGTAAAGGCTTTCCAGAGTATTGACACGGATTGTCAGGAAGTATTGATCCTTCGGAAGAGCCTGACATGTCGAGCACAGCAGAGTTGGGTCCGCCGGCTGGAGGATGTCTCCAGAGCTGGAATTCTCAGGCAACGTCTTTGCCCAAAGTCCGTCAAGCATCTCGTAGAGCCTTTGGACTTCGTCCTTAAACCGAACTGGTTTGTCACCGGGGCTTCCGAGTTGCGTGCGGAAGGCAACAGTTCGCTCTGCGTTGCTTTTCATAGCGTCGCGAGTAGATTTCACTCGGCGGTCTGGTCTAGCGCCCTCGATGATATCCACTGGGTCGGTTTTGCTGCCTGAATATGATGATTCAGAAGAACGGGCCGCGCTCTGTCTATGCAGCAGAATTTGAAGCATCAGGTCCTCTACATTTGTCTGCGTCGCCCGTTTCTGAGAGGTGTCGTATAGAACGACAGGCATATCTTTTGCCTCTTCGAGAAGAGTATCGTAATCGTCGGGCTTTTGCACCTTGTACCCATCATGCTTGCCCAGAGTAAAGCTGCCGCTGAAAGACGCCCATTGGCTGAATCCGAGCGTCAGCTTTTCGAGTCCCAGGAAAGGCGGTGGCTCCCTAGCACAAGACTGTTGTACGGATCCAAACGCGAAATCTCCAGTGGCTTTGACAAAGGTCAGCGAACTTCAAAGGGAGTTGACGTAAGAGATGCTAGGGCTCTGGATGTGGAACAACAACACAAGGCCTTTTTTCTTCTTTTGACATCAGACGTACCTAAAAGGTCAAGGACTTCGGGATGCCATCCAACAAATGATCTACAGCTCGCGAATGTCTCGATGTGCCCTTCTAGTCTCGTAGGGCAGAATCTTATGATTTGGCCCCAATGAAGCCTTTTTGGATAGGTGTCCAGCATGTGCCATTGGATCGACTTGCCAACTCTTTGGACTGGCACCAAAGCATGGCATCTTCCCTTGAAGACGAAGCCGCCTTCGAAAGAAATAGCTTGTGGGATTCCAGCCACAGCGGCCATCGCCGCTACAGATATCTCCAGTCCTCGCTCTCCATTCTCGCGCCCTGGTATTGGGAATCCCGAGACGATAACGGCCGGTCCGACCAATGCTTTCCAGCAGCTTCCCGCTCCATGGGTTATAGATGGCGTGGCAAGTTTGATGTCTACGTCGAAAACTGCATAGGCTGAATCTCTCGAAGCGGCTTCCGAAAATGCCACGTAGGCGTAGGAAAGTTCTGCAGGTTTCTGATGACATGCTGCACATAGCCAAGAGACCTGCTGAGCTAAGGAAACGATGAAGTCTTCAGAGCCTTCGACCGCCATCATTCGAAAAGTGGTGTCAAACGATACAGAGCCATCCGTCTGAGTGCGACGTCCCCTCATCGCTAACAGGATCATCAGCTGGATTCGGCAGAGAGCCCTTGAAAATTACATCGTGTAAAAGAATACTTTGAGGATCGTAGACTTACTAGCTGTACTAGAGCCTGCTTTCGCCTGCCCTAGAGAGGACCCTATGGCTTCGAGTAGCGTCTCAGAGAGGGACGGCCATTGCAATGCAAAGTACTCGCCCACAGAGCACAACATCGCGGCATCATTTGTGCCGGTAACCGCGATGATTTTCCCAACATTCTGGCTTATGCCTTTGTCATAGTTATCCTGGAGAAAATGGCGTAGGTCCCAGTTGAGATTGAAAATGGCGCGTCCATAGCTGTTGACCTGTTGAGTCGGTGAGTTCCTGCGTAAACACAGGCACGTACGACGGCGAATCGTGTTCATCTTCTGGTGATGATATCGCTCGAATGCGACCTCGATTTTGCATATTAAATCTTGGAAAGCAGAAAGTGTGGTGAGGCTCTCAAGAATCTCTGTTGGCTCGATCCTCTTGCCGTACAATATTTCTGCCTCGTGCTGCGGGATATCCGTCTCCCAGGACAAGTCTGACGGTATGCTTGCGGCACTTGAGGCCTGGGGACGAGAGGCAAATCTTGAAGTTGGGTTCTCTTGTAGCTCGACAGGGCCTAAAGTCGAGACTGGTTCCAGAGAACGCCATAATTTGACTTTGTCGGCAACACCCATCTGCTCCTCCTGGGCTTGGGTGACAAGTTGAACTTTTGGAGGCTTGACTTCGGTAGCGTCTGCCTCGCTAGCAATCTTTTCCTCGATACGCCGCGCAATGCCAGCTCGTAGACGTCGAATCATCTTAATACTCGTTATGAGTGAAGAGTCTGGACCAGGATCCTGAGCAGCGGCCTCACAAAATACCTTGAGCGCTGCTCTGAGATCCCCAAGAATATTCTGCCGTGCAGACTCGCTTTTTTCAATGTGGTAGATCTTTGCCCTGAGGTGTTTCAAAATTGCACCCGAGAATCTAACCGTCACATCTTCAATCTGCTCTGGAGCATAGACCGTCGGCCCCTGTGAGACAGAGCCTTGGTCATCTACCAGCGGTCCAGGCTGCGTGAAAGCCACAGACTGGATTGAATGACTCCCCACCCCTTCTTCGATAGTTGCTAAGGCATTGGCGGGGACGGGCTGATGTCTTTTGTGACTCGAAGCTGCGTAACTCGTTGTTGGTGTCTGAGAAGTTGCTCGCGTCTCGGTAGTACTTTTAGTGACCATTGAACCCGTCGAAGACCTAATACTGGGTGCTCTTCGATCATCACGTGGCTGGGAGGCTGTTGTAGTAGCATGTGTGATAGTCGGATTGACCTGTTCCTCACGCTTGGGTATCTCCCCTTCCTGGTGGGCTTGCTGTCTGTTTGAAAACTTTCCAGCGTTTTCCAGGGCCTTAGTCTGAATCTCAATCTGCTTTTTTGGGTCTTTGGTTAAAATGTCAATCAGATCCCATGGAATAGGCGTATTGAGTTTGAATCTTGACGCAAAATATTTCAGCTCCGACTTTTTCTTCTTCCAGTCTTCCTGACGCTTCAGCTCCCTGTTCTTCTTCTTGGAGTCGTCCTGATGCATCGTCCAGGCCCAGTCAGGAAACTCAGCCTTCATAAATGAGTTCTGTTCACTGCCGTGGTCTTGTGACGGAAGCTGATCCCAGGCACTCGCATCCCAGGACACACCTTGATCTTGTGTGTCTTCCATACCTGTGCTGGCGGCTCCTTGCTCGGGAACCGTGAATTTATCACTGTGTCAATGGATGGTCTTGACTCTTCCGCTTCATTGACACTGACCGCCTTCACCGATGAAAGAGCCAAAGCAGCCAGTGGATGAGTAATGACTTTAGTTGAGGAGGCTGGCTAGTATTGCGGGGACTGTCCTCTCGAGCTCCTGTTTTTGTTTTAATTTTGAGGAGTCTTCATCCAGCCCACAGGCGGATTATATTTGCAACAGGCTCCTCATGGAGCCTCTAATCCTCTTTACTTTCATATTGCTAAGCCTTAGAGCTGTCTTTAGCTAGTCCACTCTTGTCAGGAGGCCTGCTTTGTTGGCACCACTCAGTGCTTCGATTCTGAAATGAAATAAGCCGTAAAACATCATGCAGCGGCAGTGCTGATCACATACGCCTCGGCCCCGGGACTAACTGCATTGCGGACTATCTCTTATATAACTTTGACCTTTCTCGTTCGTCGGAGATTTACAGGTTCGGCTTTTTTTTCCGGAACGGGCTACCGGATCGACTGCTTTCCTCCCGAGGCACTCTACGATCTGCCTCACGAAGCGCAACGCAAGAAGCGATACCGGCTGTCATGATGAGACAAGATGTGTCCCTAGATTTGATGTACATGGGTTTAAATCCACACCTAAAAATGGCTCGCTAGATTGCGGGTTGGGGAACAATTATTCAGCCGTACGAGGCCGCCAATGCAAAGAAGGCTGTACGCTATAAGCGCCGAGATGTATGGAGTTCCTCGCAAAGGACTTCCCACAGCGTGATATCCACCTCGGAAACAAATGATAGACATAGCATCGGAGAACAAGGATTCGGGTATGGTGAAAACGATCAAACATGTCTATCACGCCTCTAAGAAGAAGTAATTGGTGGGTAACATAGTTGGTCAGTGTTTAATTTCTGTTATATACTGATACTCGAGTGGCATTCTCGAGACCTCCTTTCGATTCAGAGCAGACTCAGTTTTCCATTATGGATAGAACCTACAGAACAGGTGGGATACTTCATCTTCACCTGCACTGCTTAGCAGTGGATCTGTGAGGTTGCGAGACGGTTCTGATTAGTTAGATTGCGAGTCTCTCGGGGGTTCTGCTGCACAACAGAAGCTCCAAGCAGAGCCTAACCAGATGTAGCTGCAGTCTTTGCAGACCATGTCGACATCTATGATGCTGCAGGATTTCTCTGATGTGGCAGTGTCTCTGGAATCCACAGAGCCTAAGTCAGTGTTGTTACAAACCTTCTACCCAGGTCTCATCACTTCCAGCTGGGGTGCCTTCCAGGAGAGAAAGTTCTATGGTCAAAACCACTGGATCAACTGTCTGCAGGATCTAAGTATTTTCTAGATTCGGGTTACTTTGGCTTTTTTTTCCTTTTTTTTTTTTGGCTAATCCGTGGCAGTGTCCTAACCTCGTAACCATGCACCCACCCGCCCCAGGTTGGTCAACTGGCACACGAGAATGCAGCGTTCCTTTCTTTCAAAGCTGCCAGCAGGGGGATAAAGGCCCACGAGAATATAGCATCACAAATAACTGGTCATCTAGGAGATTCCATCCCCACTCGCGAAATATCCGATCGCTTGGTTCAAGCATATTTACGCCCACCGCATGAGCAGCAGCCCGACCACAAGTTTTCAAACTAACGTCTTCGAATTATTCGTCTACCGATTCCTCCTTGCTCTGCACCTGCCTTTCGTCTCATCATATTGTAATGATAGCTAGTATAGTGGTCCTGGGAATATAAAGCGAAGCGGGTCATAAGTCTTTATGCAACTATAAGAAATTTATCCCCTTTCATTTTTTGCTCGGATAGATAGCACTAATAAGACGTCTTGCCTTCTTTCCTTAATTTTTTAAACCCTCTGAACAGGTCTAGGGCAGGCTTTTTACCCTGTTTTTATGCTATGCCCCTATGGCCTTCGTTTGCTGTCCCTTTTTATATATGCATGCTTGGACTGTATAAGCGCTTGCCTATTACTGGGATGTCTGTTCTTTTCGGTGCGATGGCGTCCCAGTTCTGGTTTACAGCTGGGAATAATAGGCACGATGCTAGCATCACAAACGCGCAGGTTGGTGCATCCGTAAACTCTCAACTTGGAGTTAACAACTGTAAAAAAAAAAAAAAAGTCAGCAGTAGACTTTATCGAAGTTGATGCAAGGTATTTTTGTCTCACCACCGCCAAGTTCTCGGGGGGCATCATAGAACAACTGCTCACATAATGAGCAGCACCTGTTGCGTTATTGCGAAGGTACTCTTTGGCCTTGTCCAAGTTTATCAAGTCTTTGATAGCTGTGTTAGGTGAGTTTCCGAGCTTTCCAGTGAGATGACTTGCAAGCGGCTCGGCCCTCGCAATTTTCAAGGCCGCGAATCGGAAGTGATGCGCTAGGACTTCGAGGTCTAGAGGGTGAGACAGATAGTTGGAATCGATGGTGGGAGATGAGAAAGGAAAAGCAGATAACAGGTGTACAGAGCCTCGCGACAGAGGGTGTGATAGAGACGGGGCAATGGTATAGTAGCTCTCATTTCCAGGAGGAGGACCGGCAATGGAACCATCTGCGGCGACTGCAGTAAAGCCGGAGAAGGTTAAATAATGGCCGGGCGGCTCATGGGGAGAGCTGAGGATCCTGCAGACAGACTCCTCTTGCTCTCGGAGGAAAGTCTGCGCTGACTTGATCCCGGGACTGACTTTGGAGGTCGTCCCAGTCTCGTCCAACATCTGAAGAATCTCGTGCTTGCCTTGCTCACTCTCGAAACCCGGAAGTGGCAGCAAAGCTATAGTATTTGTACCACTCCTAGCCAGTGGCCCAGTCTGCCTCTCGTAGGCCCCTATAGCAGCACCAAGGGCAGTAGGTTTCTGTCGAATAATGGCGTCCGTAGTCGCAAGCCCTTGGGCCTTGGTCGGACGAACCTCAAAGCATAGGGAATACAAGATATGATTTCGCAGGCTCTCCCTGATAGAAGGGTTATGAGCGACAATCTCGGGGATCTGGAGTAACTGAAACCGCGCTTCATCGCCAACATCAGAAAATTCCAACAGTTTTGGGGAGTGGAGAGCGCCTGCAGCTAGAATGAGTTCCTTGTTCGCAGTGACGGTTTTGGCCTGTCCATTCTCATCCTACTGAATACCGATAACTCGAACATCTCCGTGATTGTCTCTGTTTTTGTTGAACAGATTATTTCGACGGTGTGTAATGAGCACTGCAGTTATCCTAAGATTCCTAAGTACTAATTGGGTTTATGCTAACAAGAGCGATATCGAAGTATAAATCCTTGAATATGGAAATATACAAGTTCTGATAAGAGTGCAAATGTTCACTGCCTTTAAGGCTATCCAAGTGTATAACAAATAAATACTTAGATTAATAACTGAAAAGCTATATATAATAATCTATCTAATAGTAATAAATATATCCTTATATATCTAGCTCTTTATTATAGAATTCCTAGATTAATAGGATTACTATTGATTCTATCTATCCCTTTTATTAATATGTTATAACTCATCCAACATGCAGGTTACAAACAGGTTACGAGTAGCAAGGACCAGGCATTAGAAACCTAATATTCCGATAGAACACTGATTATATAACCTAAGGTTAGGGTTAATAGCGCCAATATATTAACTATGCCTATAGTCAACATATTCCAGAACTAACTATAAGAACTATAAATATAGTTATAGCTAGTTAGAACTAAAAAGCTAGATATATAAGAATATATTTATTACTATTAGATAGATTATTATATATAGCTTTTCAATCATTAATCTAAATATTCATTTGTTATATAATTGAATAGCTCTAAAAGCAGTGAATATTTGCACTCTTATCAGAATTTGTATATTTCTATATTCAAAGATTTGCACTTTAATATCGCTCTTATTAGCATAAACCTAATTAGTACTTAGGAATCTTAGGATTATTGCAATGCTTATTATATTTTGATAACTCTTATTTAGAAATAGTTTAGTATATATCCCTTGAATAATATAGAAATATAATAGCTCCCTAAATCCCAATTGGATCTATTAATAGTAGTGCTACTAATTTTACTAACTAAATTGAAATATTTATAAAATATATCAAGAAACTCGAGAAATAGAAATCAAATAGCAAGGAGTTCTACTATAAGATAAAAGCTCCTATACCCTATAATAGAGAATATTATATTCTCTAGGCCTTTTTAATCTAGTATAAAGCTTATTTCTACTATAAAGAAAAGAAGTTTCTAAAGGAAGCTAATAAGATTATCTTCACTAGAACTAGATTTAAAGGAGATATATTCATTTAGTTTAAGCCTATTCTCAGAAATTATTTTAAATATAATAAGCTTAAATAGAATAAAAATACTAAATATATTTTCTATAATTTTGATAATCTCAAATAAGCATTTAAGAATATTTTCAATAATATAGATAAATAATATAAAGCTAAATAAGAGCTTCTTAAGCTTAAGCAAATCAAATTTGCAGCTAAATATATTATGAAATTTTAGAAAGCCTTTTTATATTTATAATAGAATAATATAGCTTTTATTGCCTAATTCAAAAGGTAGTAGGAAGTGGGAAATACTTAATAGGTGGAAAAATAGATAGTTGTTGAAAGGCTTG